>JBAMJV010002378.1:0-207132 GCA_037951105.1 Echinarachnius parma | reverse complement strand
AAATAATCCAACGGATCGCGAAAACAGTGTACAAAGTGAGTGCAATGAGTTAGTGAATATCACTTCGCATTTTTGCTCATTACTCGGCCATATAACGTCCATTTGACTTGAAATTTTCACACAATACACTGTGGACAAAACAGATAACAACAATATACATTGTACCAACCATTTATCAATTTTTGCACATATCAACAAAGTTACTAGATGCCTTTAAGTTCTTTGCCTCCTTAATGCGGTTGCCATTGTCATAGAAACATTAACCCCCCCATCAAAATATTGACAAGGGACTTCCCTTATTTGTAACCCAGTTTACAGTGACCTTGGAGGAAAACCTCTGAGGAAAACCTAGGAAGAAAGCATATAGATATGGCAAGAAGGTACTCAATTTCAATTTCATTAACATTAACCCCCCATCAAAATATTGACAAGGGACTTCCCTTATTTGTAACCCAGTTTACAGTGACCTTGGAGGAAAACCTCTGAGGAAAACCTAGGAAGAAAGCATATAGATATGGCAAGAAGGTACTCAATTTCAATTTCACGAGAAGCTACATGATCAAAGCTGTTTTTAAACCCATTTACGACTGGTCCAGAAAATATTAAGGCCGTTGTCCGATGGAGATTGTATGTTATACCAAAATCAAATTGCCTCGGACAGGTTAATAGTTAGTTTCTTATTATGGGTAATGATATTGAATTAATTCTTGAAATATTCTCTGTATTTTCCATTTATTTGCGCGTTTACTGTGATATGATCTGCTTCATGATTTTTTCTGCCGTTTGCTAAGTGTTTCCTTTCAGTAACCACTGAAATCTATCTTTCCATATATATCTTTTGATAATGATAATGCTTTTATCATAAAATATAATGATAGTTATGTAGTGGTGTGGGTGAGATTATGATGATGATAATGGATATATTGCCAGTGGTAATTATGGTGGTTGTGTTGTAGATGGTGACTGACTCCAGTGAAGACGTTTTTTTTTCACAAAAAAAAAAAAAGTTTCCTTGTTTGTTTTGTTTCTTTCTTTTGCATCTACTAACTAGTATTAACAAGAAGTCTTTCGGAGTCATTTCGGAATCGACAGTTGGTGTGGGACTCCAAATTCATTCGTAAGAATTTCACCCTATTGGGCAAGAATTCCATTCCCAACCCTCCTTTCCCCTCTGTTGCTGCTGATAAATTTGATGAAGATGATGGTGATGATGATGGTTATGATGGTGAAGATGATGGTGATGGTGATGGTGATGGTGATTATGATTGAGATGGTGATGGTGATGATGATGGTAGAGGTGATGGTGGTGGTGGTAATGATTATCATGATGATGATGGTAATTATAATGTTGATGATGATGTAGATGAAAATGAAACAGAAAATGATTATGATTATGATGATAATCATGATTATGATGATGTTAAAAAATGGTGTGATGTTGATTTTATTTGGACACTAGTATTCATTTCAATTTGTTTGTTCTTTCTTTTCGATCCATCCACCAGTATTAACAAGGAGTCATAAGCCGTGCGGTGAGCCAGAGGAACTCACGCCGTTTGTGCGAGACCCCTCCTTCCTTTACGAGGACTTTGCCCAGCGAGGCAAGAACTCCATCCCAACCTTCCGAGCCCAGGACTACACGTGGGAAGACCAGGGCTTCTCATTAGTGAATCGGTACTACCCTGACATAGCGCCGCTCTTAGACGACAAGCTCGGCATCGCATACAACATGACCTACAACACGTAAGAATTTGTGTTCTTTTCAGAAGATTTACTGTACAAAAAATCTATTTTTTGATGCTTTTGTATTTAAAGGCATCTTTTCTTTTAACAAGCCTCCACACCAACTTATTTCAGTACTGGCCCGTTCGGGCAAATACAAGAATAACTTGTTAATTTTCACTTGCCCAAACAGATAATTTACTTGACCGCTTACTTCTAGATGAGATTAAGAAATTACATTATTCTCTTGGAGTCGCCCAATAATTTAGTTGCCCAATCAGGCAACTAAATTCGGCCATTTATGAAATTTTACTTGCCCAACATCAATATTTACTTGCCCCAGGCAATAGGGCAAGTGCTAGTGTCAAGCCCTGCATTTAACATTAACTGCAAGACACAGATGATAAATTTATTGCTCCATTCCGTGATAGATTGTTATTTTAAAAAATGATGTTAACAATAGAACATCATCCACTCGCTGTACATCATCCGCCACAAGAACTACAACTACAATGAAATCAAAAAGCTTCTTACCGATCAACACAAAACGATAGTATCCTTGATTGAATTAATAACAATTTGCATATTTAATTTAGCCACAAATAATTGAATGTTGTCTTCTCTTGCAGCATGGGCCACAAGAAACAGGTCGACACATCGTTGCTAAGGCGAGCCATCTGGAACTACATCCACTCGCTGTACGGCATCCGCCACGACGACTACAACTACAGTGAAATCAACGAGCTTCTAGACCGCCAGCTCAAGACGTACATCAAGACCATCGCGTGCTACCCAGACCGCACCACCAAACAGGACTACGACAACTTCTGGTTAGACTTCAAGCACTCAGAAAAGGTGAGACTGACTAAAGATTATGTACGGTCAAACCTGTGTATAGTGACCACCTGAAGGAAACAAGAAAAGTGGCCACTGTAGACAGGTGACCACTATAGACAGGTTCAATAACATTGTTTTTCTTCCCACAGGAACACTTTTAGTGGCCATTATAGGCAGGTTGGCTGCTATGCAGGTGGTAACTATGACAGGTTTGACTGTACAAGCAATGTTTTCACATTGTTTGAGTCTCATACATTTTGGAAAATTTCAAAATAAGCAGTAATCTGTGTCACCTGATCCAAGATTATACCTGTCCATCAATTATCCTTACTGAAATACCCTTATTCTAAATTTCTAAGAGACTGGAATTCACAAAAGAGCTTTATAATTACAAAACATAGGGATATTTCAGTTTTTAGTAAAGAGGGCGCTGCACACAATATATATTTTTTTTTTGTGAGGTAATGAAAAACGGAGTCAAATTTGAAAGAGCATACAATTTTAATGACAGAATAACTTTATTTGATCAAAATCGGTTCAGAAACAGCTGAAATATCAATAAATATATGTGATTGGAATAAACCTGGGGTCCCAGGTTTATTCGATAATTCTAAAAAATTATATAAAATGCTTACACTTTTTCAAAAATTTTCAAAAGAGGTTTTTAAATAGATCTCTCTATTTGATAATTGTTTAAACAATGCACAATTGTTTATTAAAAATAGTTGAAACCAATGAGTTTTTGGAGAGCGCGCTCTTGAGTTTTAAGGTCTCTTTTTGAATGATGGCAGGCTTTTTACTTAGTCATTTGTAATTTTGTATTCCTTTCGAGCATGGTGGAGTAATGGTGCAGGTTTTGGTTACTAAAATTAAGTTTGACCAAAACTGTACTATCCCTTTAACTTGCCCAACTGGGTCACAATGAAAAAATTACTTTCTATCATTGTCTAATGGATATTTTAACCATGTTTTGTTTCTCTCTCTCTCTTGTCTTTTTCATATTTCCCCAACCCAGGTGCACGTGAACGTGATGGTGTTGGAAGCTAGGATACAGGCCAGTCTTCTCTACTGCCTGCGGGCAATCATGGTGTACATGACGTGACCTCCCTCCCTGCCCCGCCGCCGCTGCCACCACCATCTCCTAAAAATATGAAGAAAAAATATAGACTGTCATCTTGACTGTAGAAGAACGCATGAGCCATCACCGACGTCCGTGCCCGTTTGCGAAACGCTTTATGCTTTATACGCCGTAGTATAATATATATATTGTTCTCTGTGAGACGCCCGAACAATGCTACATGTTGTATGTCGCGATTCCTGTGTATTGCTATCATCATTCGTTGCTTTTGTCTATATATCTGTGCCCCTAAATATGCACTAGAATTCTTGACTACTGAGACGCCTGAACGATGCTATGTGGTGTTTCATTGTGTCATCATTTGTCGTCTAAATGCGCCCCTAAATTAGCACTATAGTTCTTGGATATGAGACATCTGTACCGTGCTATGTCGCGATTCTTTGTATGAACATTCGTCCTGTTTGTCTATTTTTACCCATTATCCCAATAAATTGAACCGTAAATCCCAACTGCTCTCTTCATTAGGCTTTGCCAGTGCCATTTGTGATGATTCGTCCTGTACCAAATACAATGAGCTGAGCAAAGGAATGTGGAATTTTGCATGATCCGAGTCGGCGACCTCTCCTACCGACTGAGCCACAAAGAGCCCTTAACAGATAACTCTTCCTATACTAAGGCAGGGTTCTTACAGGGGCTTGAAAACCTGGAAGGTCATGGACATTGAATTGCTTCAAAATGATGTCATACGAACTGGTCTAACAGCAAAGCAGCAGTGTCCGCCAACTCGCTTCGGCCAAAAGACAAGCGATCCTTTCACAAGTTTGCGCATTGTCTCAAAATGGCATATGTACCGGTCAAGCAGCAAAGTCGCACTGTCCGCCATCTCAATTCAGCCAGTGGACGAGCAACTATTCCATGCTAATGTGTATTGCCTCAGGATGATGGTATACGTAGCAGTCCGAGCTCAAAGTGGCAATGCCCACAATCTCAATTTAGCCCGTCAATGAGCATCTCTTCCAGGAACATGTGCATTGCCTCAAAATAATGTTGTAAGTACCGGTCAAGCAGCAACATCAGAGTGTTTGCCATCTCAATCCGGCCACTGGACGAGCGTATCTTCCGTGCTCATTCGCATTGCTTCAAAATGATGTAATAAGGGCTGGTCTAACGGCAGAATCGCAGTGTCTGCCATCTCAATTCAGCCAATTGACGAGTGACCCTTTCATGTTCATAGAATGTGCATTGCTTTAAAGTGATGTCTTGCATACCAGTCCACTCTATGTCGACATACAAAAAAATCCTGTCGAAGGCATAGGGGAATAGTGAATAAAGTCTTGCCACACAAAATGTTTTTTCAATCAATTTGTCTGCCCCACCCCCCCCCCCCCCCCCCTATACGCCAAACCTATACCACATTAATTCACTTATAGTATTACTAATTTCAAACTGATTGCCAAATTTTCTTGATAACTAATAAAGGATGTCATTCTTCTCCATTGGAGAATCCCTGTTTCTTTTGATTATGATGATTATGAGTGAATATACTGTAAACGTGGTAATGTTCGCGAAGCAGTAATTTTTGCAGATTTCACGCTGAAGACGGCTCCTGTGAATATTCAAACCGGCGAATATAAATGCGCAATTTGCAATGCGTGTGAACACTTGCTCGGCCACAAAATTATAAAATTATAAAATTATAAAATTATAAAATTAAAAAAATCAATATTAATCGCGGGAAAATAACGTTTAAGATTATCATGCGTGGGGATGCTACACCATGGATCGCCATTTTGATGTAGCCTAGTTTGTGCGCACTGTATAACACCGAGTCAGTGTGTATTATGCACTGTGCACAAGGCGTTCGCGAGATGGCACCTCGCATCTCATTTATGAATCCAAACTAGCTTTAAGTAAATTAAGTTTCATATCTGGACATTTTTTACACCTCGAGAAATATTTATCTATGATCAAAACAAAAATATGACAGGGATTTCTTGGTGTATGTTGTATTATAAACTACAGCAAGGTCATCTGATTCTGTCCCCAAAACAAACTAGATATTTGTTGCTCTAAAACAGCCTTCTATTTTGTATTGTTACTTTATTGATATCCAGTATCATGTTTATTATTATTTATTCATATATTATAAAAAGCAGTTGCGCAATCCACTGTACATTAATGTAGTACTCACTATAAATTTGATGTTCATTTATTTGTAATTTGATTTGCAACTCTGTCCCTCGACCAGAATGCGAAAAAAGGTGATTGAATTTATAGCATGCATGAAATGTGCCAATGGTTTTACTAAAATTGTTATTCTAAAATGCTCTATAATTTGTTATCTGGCCAGGGCCCCATTAAAGAAAGAGATACAGTACAATTGATTATAAGTTGCAATTAATTGTTAGTCAGAAAATGTTTGCATTTCAACCAATCGAGACACATGATCCGACTTACAATTGATTGCAACTCGACAATCAAATGCATCTCTTTTTGCAACGTGGCCTAGATGGCTAGCAAATAAAAATGTGATCCATAGTCAAGATGGTTTGAAAATTAAAGAAACGGATTGGAATGAGAGTCAGTGTTTGATGTTGGAAATAAGGTCTTGTTAAATGTTAGCCACTGACTGTGCAAACAAATAAGCAACAATTTTCAACAGTGGGTTGAATTATACCTTGGGTTGAAATTGCATAATTTTACAGTCTAACCCATTAACTAAATTAGGCATTACCAACACTGGGATAGATTTAGCCCCATGGGGCCAATTAACCTAGCAGGGGGGTGTTTTACAAAGATCCTAAGTTGAACTTAACTCTAAGTTGGATTTATCTATTATGGAAAGCCATGTGTAACCTTAGAATAAAATATATTTAAAACCATGAATGCAAGTATTTTAGACTCATAAATTTTACATCAAAAACATGGAATCTCTTTGATAATAGAAAATATTAATGATTTAAATCAACATGTTATGCCTTTGAAAAAGGCCTTTTAAAACAATTTTTCAAAGAAACTAATGGCTCTCTATTCTTAAAGATAAGTTCAACTTAGGATATTTGTGAAACACCCCCCTGGGCTTTCCCGTGAGCTTTTCTTTCAGGTGGCTGAAATGACACAATCGGGGCCTGTTGCAGAAAGAGATACAATCGATTGCAAGTTGCAATTAATTGTATGTCAGACAAATTTGCGCATTTCAACCAATCACAATTGCGCATTGATCTGACTTGCAATTAATGGCAACTTTACGATCCATCGCATCTCTTTCTACAACGGGGCCCGGAAAGACTCACACAAAATGCTTGTGTGTTGTAGATTCTAATTCGTTGGTGGCCAATACGAGAGAGTACAAAAGCTTCTTTTGATCAAAAGACATTTCTGATCTTCATTAGCAACCGGCCACCGATAGGTGCAAGCCCCTGCCTGGGGTTGAAGTTAAGTATTTAAGCTTCAGTTCAGAAAAATTTGAGCGACATTGTGAAAAAAAAATACAAAACACCAAAGATACAATAAATGCATTAAAAATGCATTCATGCTGCTGTGATTGTAAACTACCGGTACACTATTTAAAAAACGTTGTTCTTGTGCTTGTATCTTGCATTTTCTACCAAGCGTGTGTTAATCTGCGAGTGTAAACATACCTGGCAGGCTGCATATCATCATTATAGAGTAACAATATTCGTGTGTATAAACTGTTTTTTGTTCTCCATGATATATCCTCGTGACTACCATACTCCTGAAAGAATTACTTTGTTGAAGATGTCATATCGTCATGGCTATATAATTGTATTTCTGCAAAGAACTAATTTGTTCTTTGTGAATTTACAACATTTTGTTACTACCATATTTATGTGATACCTGTTCTGTTTAATGATGATGACCCGTACAACAAACACCTAAAATATAAATAAGACCAAATAACCAATGTTTTATCTCTTTTTAGGAAAACTAATATTTCCATATGTTTTGTACACAAATCACGAAAATTAGCAATTTTCGGGCCGACATGCAAAGACAAAAGTAGGTCTAAAAATCAAAAATCTAGGTCTAAAAGTAGGTCTAAAAATTTGTTTTAAAAGATGTGCAAGACAAAAAAAAAAGTCACCAAGCGGTGGGGCGTTATCTTTATGCGCTCCCGAGCAGGGGGGGGGGGGGGGGGGGGGGGGGGCATAATGGCCCCCCGGCCTTATTAGGGTTAAATTTGAACTTGGATGGGATGGTGAGTGGAATCGCCACTGTAACTGCTGCAGAGATTTTTGATGGCTGTTGATGGTTGCATGCAGCCAACATAAGTCGGTGACATTTTGTAAATCAAAGAAAACATTAATATAGTATTACATGTGACTGCAGCTGATTCTAGTTAGTAACAAGAAAACAATCACAGAACTGTATCTCTTCAACCAAGAGAGTCTATACTACACATTCACCACGTTCAGGAAGAGTTATATATCCACTCATACAGACATTACCATACTGTTGTGTGTAGCAGGCTATGCATTGATAATGCATGTGTCCGCAGGTAACTGATACCTGTCATACATGCATTTTATATGTACTTTGTGCTACAAGGGCATTTTTGTATGGCATTTTAAAGTATGACCATTTACATACTAGATGTGATTATTTTGAGCTTAGTTTTAGAATCTTAATGAACTAAGATATACATAATGTACCCTTTTCTCTGCTAATAAATTGTTGTTGAAACTGTGTACTGTATAGTGACCACCTATTAAAGGAAAACGAGTAAATTTGCCAATGTAGACAGGTGACCTCTATAGACAGATTCAATATAAAAAACTGTAACTCTTTGCAGGGGATCACTTTTGGTGGCCTCTACATTCAAGTTGGCTGTTATAGACAGGTGGCCACTAAGACAGGTTTGACTGTATTTCAATTTCTATCATATGGTTTCTAAAGTAATGATGCTGAATATGTAGTCAAAAGAGCTTTTTTTTGTTGTTGCTAAATACACTTTTTTTTGCTATTTATTTCTTCTCATGTGAAATTTTTGATGCCATAGTGAGTTTTATAGATGAATTTAAGTCACTGAAATGTCGTCCATCACAATTTTGTTGCAATAATTACTTCTTAGATTATTTCCCTCAAATCAATGTGTCCGTCTGTGTTCAGTAATAACATGTATGTGTATCTTTATATGCCGGTGCTTAGATAATCTGTTTTTGTACTACTTATTTGAGTTTTGTATGACTTATATATTTTTCAATATCATCAATGTAATGTTACTATCAGTACCAGATGAACAAGTACAATCTACCAATCAATAATATTAAAAGAAGGCAAAGAAAATGGGATTCCAACGGGATTCGAACCCGAGACCTCCGGATTGCTAGACCGGTGCTCTACCGACTGAGCTATAGAAATCCCTAGACGGTGCTCGTCCCTGAAACCCCTTAATTCTCATTGCCATAATGGTCAGAAGCTATTATAACCTGACATACACCCAAAGGAAACAAATTAACTTGGGGATATATGCGAGGGATCACCGAAGCGATACAGCTTTTTGTAATAATTAATTCAAACATATAGGGAAACTGACCAGAAACTGGTCAGTTTCCCTATATGTTTGAATTAATCAATAATATTGAGAGTTTATACATTTTTTTGACAGGTTTTTGTTCATTCTTCTATTTTGCCATTGAACCGTTTGAGCACACATACTCACACACGTAAGAACAAACACACCAGAACACACATGCACGCACACACCCACACAAGTTAATACACTCATTCTAAACTGTTCCGAGTGTTCTGATTGTTCTCCGCAAAGTTATGCATTTCTTCTCCCAATTGAATTCATTCATTGACTATAACATCGAGACCAAATCATAATATGAATCAGAAGCGAGGATACAAATCATTGATGACTGTACATGTTCAATCTTGACCACTTAGATTTTTTAATATGTTGTATTATCAATTCCAAGCTCTTGCAATAATATTGGTTATAATACAGAAAATAGTTTGATGCGCGCTTGCACATCAGAGAAGTAGGTTGTCCCATCCCCCTTTAAAAATGAAAAATAAAATAACATCAGCAACAACAACAAAAAAAACACAAGCAAACAAAACAAATTTGTTCCATTAGGCTGGGATCCACACTAACTTTTTACCCCTTATTTCCCATGATTTGACCTAGTTATCCTGCATCCCCCATTTCGTATAGAGTGGTGAAGTGTGATGTCATAAATGATGTCATAAACATTTTTTTTCGAATTTTCAAATTTGGACTTCATTTTCAGAAAGAGCATAACAAATAATGTCCAAATACCGAAAATCAAAGGAATAGGTTACGTGTTGGCCGAGATATGCCCATCCGAATGATTTTTTTGGTCAATGGGCAATCAGTGTTATAGTGCACTGGTTCCTAAATTTAGGAACCAGTGCATTATAACACTGATTGTCCATTGAAGTAAAATTCATTCAGATGGGCATATCTCAGCCAATACGTAACCTATTCCTTTGATTTTCGGTATTTGGACATTATTTGTTATGCTCTTTCTGAAAATGAAGTCCAAATTTGAAAATTCTAAAAAATGTGTTTTTATGACGTCATGGCTTCTGTACTCTATTGATTACAGAACTACTGTTACAGAACCACTTACGAGTGACCAGTACCTTGTAAAAAATCACTTTCTAAAAAAAAAGAAGTGAAATGCTTGCAGAATATTGATATATATGAATATATATATATTACAATGTTTATGTATATATTGATGACCCTCTTGATATATATTTTTGTAAAATGTTGGCTATTGTTGTGACAAAAAAACGATGTACATGTAGTTTTATGTACAGTGAAAATGAGCATTTGATGTTATAGTGGAGCGTGAATCATATATACTCTCATATTACCCCTTTTGAAAATGCAAAGTCGTTTTTTTCTCCAAAAGTGATATATACCTTTATACCGCTAGTTTATTCTCCAAGCAAAGCGTTTCTGCTTTTTGCTGAACTTTGTGCAACCCTTCATACCCCCCAACTTTAAATATATATATTTTCCTATATATTCCTCTTGTGTTTTTGTGCCCTTTTCACTATAACTGTCTCGTTTATGGTATTGAAGGTGGAAGCCGTCCTTGGAATTATACTTGACTGTTTTTTCAATAGAAGATTGCCGAAAGATTTCAAACCTGTCAAAAAAATTTGAGCAACATCGGTCAAGAAATGAGAAAAGTGATGAAAGTTTGAGCAAAATTGGTCAAGAAATATAGAAAGTTCAAATTGTTATAACATTCTTTCTTTGCCGCCGAGTGTGATGTCATTCATGTGCCGGCTGCTCTAAGTAGCATTCATGAAATTACACAACAGCAATGTTGTCATAACTGCTGGTTACATTTGTGGGCTTAGAACATGGCTCGATATGTGAGCAACCATTATCTACATTTTATAACACAAAAACAGACGAGTGAAAGACAAAATGACCATCATGTCGAAAAGACATGATTATCCTCGCACAAACATAGAATTCTCATTTTTTTTTTTACCGTTGTTGCTTTTATATTTCTAACAGAAGATTGTTTGATTTATCTTCTTTCATGGAGAGAATCTTTATTTCCAAGATGGTTATTTGAATTGTTCAATTTATTTGCCGAAAGTTTGTGAGAAAGTTTGAACAGTATTTTATTATCGTCTCCCTCCACCCCCTGCCATATCCAATGTGACCCCGTTTTATTTGTGGTACCTTTAATATTTTATCTGTGTCAATTTACCAGACAATAATTATTTTTTGCCAAAACGTTTATCGCTCACCCAGATATTATATTGGAAATTTACCAACATGATATTATATTGGAAGTTTACCAACATGGTCGTGACGAAAAAGTGGGCTATGATTATCTTTGTGAACTAGCTAAGGTATTTATCTTACTGTGTTTATTTTTCTTTGATTGTGTAATATGAACAAGTTGTTGTTAATCCAAAGATATTAAAGAAATTAATGAAGTTGATTTCATTGTGACTATAAAATTAAGTACTATGTATTATTTGCTTGTTTTGTTCTTGTGTCTGTGACAATTAATGATTCTTTATATATGATATTTGATTTTGGTTGGTAAATTCAGGTTTGATCGTTGATGGCTATTTAATAGTGAATTAGCGAATGGATTGTTTGGTGGTTGATTGATTAGTTGATGATTCGTATTTAAGTTGGTTGACTGCTTAAACTTACTGGTTGGTAGATGGTTGGTTGTGTGATGGATTACCCAGTTTGTAAGTAAACTGATAAGTTGAAACATTTATTGAATAATGTAATCGATTTTGTCAGAAGATGGATCGACTTGTTGGATGGTCAATTAGTCATTGATTTATTGATTGTCGATAGATGAAAATAAATAACTGGTTGGTAGGTTAATGAATTAATTGTTTGTTTGGTTGGTTGGTAGGTAAATTAATTAATTGTTTGGTTGGTTGATTAGTTGATAATTTGACTGGTTGACTGGTTAAACTTACTGGTGGTATGATGGTTAGTTGTCTCGTCATGGATTACCAAGTTTGTAAGTAAATTGATAAGTTGATAAATTGATTGGATAATTTAGTCGTTTTTTCAGAAGATGGTAAAGGTTACATAAGGGATAGTACATTTTGGTCAAACATAATTTTAGTTAAATTATGCTTGAATGGTAGTAAAAAATTGAACCGTTAAATTACAGGGCTGTTTCCATTCAAAAGAGCAGGCGTTAACACAATAGGGCACCCTCCCTGTAGAGGCCTATACTGACTTATTGAATTTTACAGGATGAAAATACTTTACGATGTGCCATTCAATATTACTAGGGAGATAATTTTTTCTGGACTTCCCTCCTTTTTTGTCACTTTCAATGGGCAGTTAAAATCAAGGAAGTCCCAGGAATAATATTTAAACGGGATTCAAGTTCAAGTTCAAGTTCAATATAACATTTATTTCCAAATATTTTCAATAACATACATTAACAAAATTTGCAACAATATAATTGGAGGTGAACATCTCTGAAAGCACAGCTTGAATTGAGAGCACCTAATTAACAAAAACATTTCAAGAACCGTATAGGTAACAAACTGGGTAACAGACAACACATCACGAAAAGACTAAAGGCATAAACAAGAGAACAAAGGCTAGGCAGCCAGAAGAAACAGGAGGAAAGAAGGACAGACACAGGACAAAAGAAAAACACGAGAAAAGACAACAAGGCAACAATACAATGCTTATATCAACTAAAATAACGGTTGATCAATCTAATCATCTTATAAAGAGAATGTGTTTACACTAAATTAATCAAAAATTCAAAACCCTCGCTTAACTATAAACAGGAATATAATTTTTTCTTCAATCTTATCTTAAAACAATTCACAGATGGTGCATTTCTTATATCACTAGATAAATCATTCCATTTTTGGCGGCCTGCAAAACGAATATTATGTTGGTATGACAAAGTTCTGGGTCTGGGCAAATGTATTAATGATGAGGAGCGTGTATTGTAATTATACAAGCTCTGATTTGTATCGAACAAATTAACAAACTGGACAGGCATAAATTTGTTTATACATTGATAAATAAAAATACACTGCTGGTAAGTGGTAATATCTTTCAAAGTGAGCAACTTTAACTTAGAATATAGTACGCCGGCTTTTGATCGCGGGTTTACTGTCGATATGATTCGTACTATTTTATTTTGCTTTGCAACCAATTTTGTTAAGCTAGACTGAAAAGTACTTCCCCACCCTAAATTACAATAAGACAAATAGGGCAGTGTAGAGTACAACATCCGTAATACGTCATCTGGTAATATATAGCTTAATCTAGATATAATACCAATATTCTTTGATATCCTTTTCTCCAACTCTTGAATATGAAATTTCCATGTTAACTTTGAATCAATAATTACACCAAGAAATTTTGTTTTTTCAACCCTAGGAATCTCCACATTATTAATTTAACCTTAACAGAGTCAGTGTCGTATAATTTATTTCGATTACTAAAAACAATGTAATTACATTTGCGGGGATTAACAGATAGCCTATTTGCCTGGAACCACGTACACAGCTTAGAGAGATTATCATTTACTTGGTCTTGCAAAAAAGTTAAATCTTTACCATTGAACAATATGTTTGTATCATCAGCATATAATATGTATGAAGGGGTATTTGACACATTTACAATATCATATATATACAATATAAATAACAGTGGTCCTAACAGAGATCCCTGTGGAACCCCACAGACTATTTTCTTAGATTCTGACATAACATTTTTATATTTTGTACATTGATAACGGTTGGAGAGGTAGTTATTATACCAACTGTGTGCTAGTCCTCGAACTCCATAATGTTTTAATTTAGTTAACATAATATCATGATTTATAGTGTCAAATGCCTTTGACAAATCAACAAAAATACCAATAAGAAAATAATTTTCCTCAAACGTATCAACAATCTTATTTACAATGTCAGTCAGGGCCATGGATGTTGAATATTTATTACGAAAGCCATATTGAAAGCTACCCAAAATATTATTCCGATCAAGGAACTTAACAGTACGATTATAAACAATCTTTTCCAAAATCTTAGAGAAACAAGGGAGGACTGATATTGGTCGGTAATTTGACAATTCACATTTTCACCACTCTTAAACACAGGAGTTACCCGAGCAATTTTCAGTTTAGCCGGAAAGATTCCTGCTGATAAGGATAAATTAAATATATAGCATAATGGTTTACAAATTTCTTGTATTATACATTTAATAATACGAGGACTAAAATCATCAATTCCAGAGGCTGTATTATTTCGAAAGGAGTTTACGATGCTGCATATCTCAGCCTCAAATGTTGCATAAAAATACATTTTATTCATACAAGGATTAACTAAATATTCCATAAAGTCAGTAATATCACGTGGTATTAACTTATCAAGATTTGGACCAACCTAAGTAAAATATGAATTAAAAGCATTGGCAATTTCATAAGAATCAGTAGTTAATTCACCATTACACTTCATTTGCATTTCAGAAACTCCTTTGTTTCCTTACAACCAAATTTATGAGATTCCAAGTCAATTTAATGTTACTTCTAAATGCAGCAAATTTCTTCTGAAACTATTGCTTCTTCACATTCCTTATTGTATTATTTAAAGTATTTCCAAAGCCTTTATATTTTAATTCATTAAAGCTGCTAGGTTTATGCAAACATTTCTTATACAATAATTTTTTCTTATACAATAATTTAATGGAGCGTAATAAACTGTCAGTCATCGCTTTCTCTTACCCCGGCGTTTCTTCTTTAAAGGTTGGCTGACAAGAAAACTACCTACAAATTGTGTTTTACTGTATCTAAGGTAGATTGTCATGAAGATTACTAATAAAAACATATTTTCCGCGACGGAAAACCCAGTAAAATAAAAAAATCAACTTTTAAATTCACTTTAGTAATCCCCGTAAAAAAATTGAGTCCGTGCGAAAAAAATGACGTCATCTTTGTGACGTCACATGCAGGCAATCGCAGTATAGCTCGGTCATAGACGTACACGCTGAGTGCAATACTCACGTTGACGGAGAGATATTATTTCGATTTGTTTCAATATTTGCAAACATATTTTGTTAAAGTTTATATCATGGACGATCTACACTCAGATGTGTTGCTGCAAGCTGCTATAATTCATTTCTTAGGAATTTTCAGTTAAGCCTCAATTTACAAGCAAAAACGAGTTTGTTTTACAAGCAAATCATAGGCTCTGCATGTAAACCATGCAGATTCCTCCGTGTTGCGGTCTGCTTGTGATGTCATGATCCGGGTTGCACGTGCGCACATTCCCGCTCCGCTATAAATTACTTTTTTAGCAGTATGGAACGCTGATGCGAAAACAAGCACAAAAGTTGCATGAAATTTACCTTTCTTGCCCAACTTGTGTGGTATATCAATATAGGCACATATTTAAAGCTATAAACCTGAATCAAAGCAGGGATTTCACCAGACCTTTAAGGGAAAATATTTATTAAAGAGACCTAACAAAACAGATTCATTAACATTTACCATACCATAAATATTATCCCAGCAGAACGAACAAAGATCTTTCTTCAGTGCATCAATACTTTCTTTATTTACACTTCTCACATAAACATCAGTATTTACTCTACCATCTTTGCTTTGATTATTTAATTCAGTTAGCTGAAATACAGGTAAGTGATCAGTAATATCACAATAAAACTGTCCACTTTGAACAGGCTTATTAAACTGGTTCGTAATAATACTGTCCAATTAATAGAGAAGTAGTTGCATTAGTAATGCGTGTAGGCCTTGTTATAAGAGGTAGGCAGTAATTACTAAATAAAGTATTAACAAAGTCAGTTACATCATTATCGATGCTATATTTCAATAAATCAATATTAAAATCACCCATAATATATATACATTTTTTTCCTTTCAACAACGAGGAAATCTTTAAGTCGAAGGCCTCATTAAAATTACGCAAATTTGTACTGGGAGGCTTATACACGACACCAATAACAATATTCTTCCCTACAGACTGACAGATTTCAATAAAAATAGATTCGTACACAGCAAAAAAAAAATTAAACAACTTTTTAAACAACCACAAACGCTGTTTAAGCCGGTCCCTCTAACAACGTTGTTTAAAATTTTGAACAACCAAGATCTTGGTTGTTCAAAATTTTAAACAACGTTGTTAGAGGGACCGGCTTAAATTTTGAACAACCAAGATCTTGGTTGTTCAAAATTTTAAACAACGTTGTTAGAGGGACCGGCTTAAACAGCGTTTTTGGTTGTTTAAAAAGTTGTTTAATTTTTTTTTTCTGTGTACAAAGCATCACCATTTACCAAACCAGGTCTCCCAAAAAAAAGTGTAGGAGTCCTTTACATATAAACCAACCCCACCAATCTATCGTATCTATTCAAACACACAGAGTTATAACCTGGCATATTAGGCAGTTTGTCAGCATCTCTCAGCCAAGTCTCAGATAAGCCTATAACATCAAAATCAAATTCAGTCAAGTTTAAGAAATTGGAAATTTGATCAAAATCCTTATGAACACTCCTTGAATTAAAGTGTATAGAAGAAAAATGAGCTTCACGAGAATTTACATCCTTGAACTTACAAACAAATTCATCAATATCATAATACTTGGATTGCAAATTAGAACTTATTTTACCAATTTAACAAAACAGTTTTCATCATTTGGTAAACTAGGACTAGAAAATAGCATATTATGCTAGTCAAAATATAATTATAACAACTATATAAAGAATCAAAATACATACATTATATTACAAGTTTACAACAAACATGAACTATTCCTACAATTACCGCCGTCATCATCATCATCATCATCATCATCATCATCACCACCACCACCACCATCATCATCATCATCATCATCATTATCATCATTATTATCATCATCATCATTAACATCACTTATCATCATCACCATCATCACCATCATCATCAGCATTGATCAGCATCCTGATCATCTCAACAAAAATAAGTTGTTGTTGTTGTTGTTGTTGTTGCTGTTGTTGATTTTGTTTTGTACTTTGACGGTCATTCTGAATGATTTGTAATCAATCATTGACTACTAGATGCTGCCTGCCTGTCCATCACTCAAATCCGACCTAAAACATAAGTAACTCCACGACTAAAAAATCGTTCACACTATCGCATAAAATGTAAACAACGATTTTATACACGATGTTCAAGTTCACGCTTATAAGCACGTGCAGACGCACACACTGCACACGTTTGAAGTTTGAAGTTTATTAACAACAAAATATACGTACATCATAAAACTTCCCACCTCTCTGATAAAACAAAGTATGCAATGCAAATCATTAAACAAACTGTACAAGATCTACAAATAATGAATTACTGCAAAAGCTTAATTAATGCTTACATAAAACGCATTTATACAAAATGTTAAGTTGTTGCTAAAAAGAAAACCAAAAGTTAGCACAAGTGCTAGTCGAGATCGGTTTTCTCTGCACTGTGTGCACTGTACTATTTTTTTATTTTTATGTTTTCATTTTGTGTAAATCGCATTATTGCAATGTTATTTTGTGTTTTGCCCATACGCGATGTTTTGCTTCGTTTGGCTTATCTTCCGAATGTCCGATTGAATAGAAAAGCAATGTCTCGTGTCAGGAATTAAGTGGTATCAATCAACGCATCCTCAATCCGGATTATTATTTTTTTAAATTACGCTCAGGCTATTAAAGTTACGCTCAGCAGCAGAATTGAATTGGTGTATGTTGTTTCCCCGGTTGTTTTGGGGGGACTTTTGGGACCCTGGCCTGGGGCTAGCATGGTCATTCTATAAATCCATTATTAATTGTGTACACGAGAAGATAGTTTGTTAGTTAGTTATACTGACGGTTAGTTAGTTAGTGTGTTAGTGAGTGCTGCGAGTAAGAGTTAGTTAGTTAGTATAGTGAATAAAATAGTTAGTTTTTGTTAGTTAGTTAGCTGCATGTTACTTATAGTTACGGTTATATATATTTAGTACAGTATAGGTAGTTAGTTCGTTAGTTTTGTTAGATAGTTTTGTATGGTTGCATATAGTTCGTTAGTTGTTGTATAGTCAATTTGTTAGTTAGTTAATTAGTTAGTTAGCTAGTTATAGTTAGTCGTTAGTTAGTTAGTAAGTTAGTTAGTCACGTTAGTTAGTAGTTAGTCACGTTAGTTAGTTGTTAGTTAGTTAGTTAGTAAGCTAGTTAGTTCGTTGTTTCGTTAGTTAGCTAGTTAGTTAGTTAGTTAGTTAGCCAGTCAGTTAGTTAGTTAGTTAGTTAGTAAGCTAGTTAGTTCGTTATTTCGTTAGTTAGCTAGTTAGTTAGTTAGTTAGTTAGTTAGCCAGTCAGTTAGTTAGTTAGTTAGTTAGTTAGTTAGTAAGCTAGTTAGTTCGTTATTTCGTTAGTCAGTTAGTTAGTTCGTTAGTTGGTTAGTAAGTTAGTTAGTTAGTTAGTTAGTTAGTTAGTTAGATAGTCAGTGAGTAGTTTTTTCTGTTATTTTCTTCCTTGGGGGACCCGTCTGCATCTCCAACAGAAGCCCATCCGGAAATCCTCCAACTGAGTAGGCGGGAAGAAGCTGGTGTTTAATCACCGTTCAGCAGCCCCTTGATCTCTACCACTGATATCTAAACAAAATGGATGAGTATAACCCCGGGGGGGCACTCAAATTATTTTTTGACGGGGGTGTGCCGCACGGAACTCTGAAATGGGGGTCTGAAGAGCTGACTACAAGCACAAAATATAGGGTCTTTGGAGCTACAAAAACCTTGAAATGGGAGTTAAGGGGTCTAAGGAGCATACTAAAACTACAAAATAGATAGACTTGAAGCTACCAAAGACCTACGGAAACCCTCAAAAAGGCTCAAATGGTGGTCCAAGGAGCCGAACTGAAAGAAGAATAACGGGACTTGCCGCTACGCAAACATAGCCAAGTCTTTCCGGGGGTCTATGGAGCCGAACTAGAAGAAGAATTATGGACTTGGCGCTACTCAACTACCTAGCCAAGTAATTCCGGGGGTCTATGGAGCGGCAATTTTCAATCGGGTATCTTTAGAGCTGCGATCGGGTGTGAAAAAGGGGTTCTTTTAAGCGGCACATACCCGTCTAACATTATACATGAGTGCCCCCCCGGGAGTATAACCCATTCAAGGCCATGGCAACATTTGAAGCCATCCGATATCTTAGCTGTGGCGTAGCGTGGGCATACTTGTATTATTAGAAGCGGGGCACCGCCACGGGCACACCGTCATCTTTGGGCTCATCTTATTGTATCTCTTTATAATATAAAGAAATACAATAAGATTATCCCTTTTTTGCTTGTTATGTTTGTATCAAACTACTTCGGCTAGCCTACACAACAATAAGAGTACAGTTCAGCAAGACCGAATTTATAAATTATGCATGTACCTATACGATTGTATAATATTGATACTAAAATAATAATCAAATTATTTTTGGCAAATGTTCACCCCTTTGTGTATTATTATATGAACAAATTAATGCATAACGCCTTTTAAAAACAAAATTTGGCAAAGGTTCACCCTTGTGGGAAATGTTTCCCCTTACGTTGTCCTCGTCTGTGTTGACCTTATTCAGTGTAGCTATACCTCAATACAAAATATGGCGCCACTGTCACTCCAGTAATTCTTTCAGAGGGCGGTGTTGCATCCATTAATTCAGAGCAGTGATTTATGTGGCTCGCATCGTAGCGATGATACGGTAGTTAGTTATTCTGAGTCCGGGTTCTGAGTACGTAATTAACCAATAGGATAAGATCACGATCATAAAAGGTGGACTGTACAATAGAATATACAGACGACTTGTGAACGTGTAATCTCGTGTGTTTGAGGGGTCTATTTTCTCGTAATAATGTCCAGTTTGCTGGTCGAGATCAGACGGAGATTTCTACTAATGTTTACACTAATGTTTAATTGGATGATTCAACATTTAAATCTACAGTTTATGGTCAATGAAAATAGGTCTGCAGATTATCATCCATCAATTATAAGCTGACAAAATAATTAACGACTTGGAACTGAGGAAAACGGATGCAACCCGCAAATTTTCGCTACTAAAAATATGGTAAGTATATTAACGCTCAATAATCACAACATTTTTTTGTTTTATACCATCATCAACCACTCAAACAAAATTGATTAAAACGATATGATTTATATTCTAAACATTATAATGAATTTGTTTAAATGCCTGCATAAGTGTGTTGATCCTCATCAAAGAGCTAGATTGCAAGTGTGTGTCCAGTAACCGGGGTAATAATGTAAATCGCGTTTCGAGATTATTATCAATCATATTAGGCGCCAATTTTATGTCAATCGGAACATTATTATCAATCATTAGGCGCCCCTGATAGCAGACACTGGTAAAAATTACGTCAAATTTACGTCATTTTACGTCGGGTACGTCGTCTTAACGACGTCTTAAATTAACGTCAAAAAGTGAAGATTTTGCACCCGCGTTTACCGTGATATCGACGTCATATTTTGACGTGATATTGACGTATTTTTTTTCCGAAAAGGCGTCTTTATAACGTCTGTAAGTCGTCAATTTGTACCATAATTACGTTATTAAGACGACATAAAGACGTCGTATTGGTCAAAATAAGACATGATTTTTACGTCTGGATTTGACGTGATTTTCACCTTGTGTACGTCGTCTTTAAGACGTCGTAAATTAACGTCAAAAAGTGAAGATTTTGCACCCGCGTTTACCGTGATATCGACGTCATATTTTGACGTGATATTGACGTATTTTTTTTCCGAAAAGGCGTCTTTATGACGTCTTTAAGTCGTCAATTTGTACCATTAATTACGTTATTAAGACGACATAAAGACGTCTTATTGGTCAATATAAGACGTGATTTTTACGTATTGATTTGACGTGATTTTCAAGTCGTGTACGTCGTCTTAAAGACGTCATAAATTCACGTCAAAAAATGAAGATTTTGCACCCGCGTTTCACGACATATAGACGTCATATTTTGACGTGCTAACGACGTCTTTTTATGACGAAAAGACGTCGTATTGACGTCATATTTTGAAGCGATTTTTACATTATTAATTATTATTAATAATTTAAAAATTGAGATGGTTATGTCTTGTAGTATATTCCACAGTCAACACTTTAATAACATGTAACACATAATCCTATCCTATTCCTAAATCCTAAACCTATCCTATAACCTACGTCTAACACCTTACTGATCAGTTGTCGTATAGGTTCCGTATATATATCCCGCTTCTTAGTATGTGATATTTAAATGGTTAGTATTGACTGTTTAGTATTTCAAAGAGTTGATGCCTAAATAATTAATTTGCAAATCATGTTGAAAATATTAAAAACAGGTTGGTATTTATATTAGTTTTAATATCTGCAAAAACAAGATCATAATAACAATGTTTTCAATGTAAATAGTTATAAAAATTGGAATTTTACTTTGCACTCTAATGCGATTGTTTATAATCGATCATGAATGAATCCTGTATCCATTAGACCTGAAGACGTTAATCATAAGTCCTACTGTATTTTCTTTTGTTATTCATGTTCTAAAAGGTTTCTTTAGAAAATTTAGCAATATTACCACCTTGGGATCATTGGGTTATTTCCACTTTGATACGATCGTTTATAATCGATCATGAATTATTCCTGTAGGCGATCCTATTATGTTGTAGACGTTCATAAGTCCAATATTTGTTTGTTTGTTTTTACTCATGTTCTAGAGGGATTCTTTAGGAAATCTAGCAATATTACCACCCTGGCATCATTGGGTTATTTCCACTTTGATACTATCGTTTATAATCGATGATGAATTATTCCTGTAGGCGATAATAGGTTGTAGAGAGTCCAATATTTGTTTGTTTTTTCTCATGTGCTTAAAGGTTTCTTTAGATAATTTAGCAATGTTACCTTGGCAACATTGAAAATTTGTTGTAGAATTAGCATTATACAGATAATCCGCTAAATTGCATATTTGTTTTATTAGGTCAGAGGCAGGCGCGCCGGAAGCAGTTTTGGATTGGGTGGGGGGGGGGGGGGGGGGGCAAAACTCCAAGGGGGCTCACAATTTTGGTGTGTATAGGGGCTCATGCCCAACCACACTCTGGGTTGCCAAGTTTGAGCCAGAGGTGAGAGTGAGACATTGTGAGGGAGCGAAGCGACTGAGCGGGGGGGGGGGGGGGGGGGGGAGGGTGTGGGAGGGGGGTGTCCCCCCTCCCACGGTAGGGAGTTTTTGCATTTTTGGACTTGAAATTGTGCAATCTGATGCATACCTAGATAGGAAATTCGGCTGTATTTGGGAAATCGTGATATGATTTGATCGACCAGAAAGTTTTAATATATTTTTCACGTAGAAAACAAATAATTGACACACTAATAAATATGTACCCCAAAACACACACACACAACACAACATAAACCATAATTATGCAACATTATGTATGATCCAACAACACACTGCCAATAATGAGTCCCGATGGAGCGAAGCGCCTGAGGGCTGGGGCAGGGAGGGAGGGGGAGGGTTTGGGAGGGGGTATCCCCCTCCCACGGTAAGAAAGATTTTGCATTTATGAATTTGAAATTGTGCAATCTGGTGCATACCTAGATAGGAAATTCGGGCTTAAGATTAACTGCATCTGGGAAAGCGTGTTATGATTTGATATATTTTTCACGAAGAAAGCAATTAAATAATTGACGCACTAATAAATATGCACCACTCCCACATAAATATTGTATTTAGTGTCATACACAGTTCCAACATAAACCATATATGGCTTATGTATGATCCAACAACATGGCCTACAGCCAATAATGAATCCCTGATAGCAAACACTGGTAAAAATTACGTCAAATTTACGTCGTTTTTCGTCGTGCACGTCGTCTTAAAGACGTCTTAAATTCACGTCAAAAAGTGAAGATTTTGCACCCGCGTTTACCGTCATATAGACGTCATATTTTGACGTAAAAATGACGTATTTTTTTCCGAAAAGGCGTCTTTACGACGTCTTGAAGACGTCAATTTGTACCATAAATTACGACATTTAGACGACATAAAGACGTCTTATTGACGTCATAAAAAGGTCGTCCATACGCCAAA
Organism: Echinarachnius parma; assembly: GCA_037951105.1. Classification (NCBI taxonomy): domain Eukaryota; kingdom Metazoa; phylum Echinodermata; class Echinoidea; order Clypeasteroida; family Echinarachniidae; genus Echinarachnius; species Echinarachnius parma. The sequence goes on along the minus strand of JBAMJV010002378.1, from coordinate 183,878 downwards.
AATAATTGTTTAAATGTCTTTGAAAGACGTCATAATCACGTTGTAATAACGTCGTCTATACGACAAAAAATAATTGGAAAAAATGTTTTTTAAAAGACGTCACAATGACGTAATGAGGTCGTTAATACGACAAAAAATGATGGCAAAAACTAGTCTTGTAAAGACGTCATAATGACGTCTTAATATTGTCGTGCGTACGACACAAACCTTTATGGCAAAAATGGTCCTTTCAAAGACATTATAAAGACGTCATTATAAAGCCTTTTATACTACAAAATAAATACTTAAAAATTATCTTTTAATGACGTGATAATGACGTCGTTTTTACATTCTTAATATGACGAAAAAGCATTGGAAAAATGGTCTTTGAAAGACGTCACAATGACGTTGTAAAAAGGTCGTCCATACGACATTAAATGATGGCAAAAACTAGTCTTGAAAACACATCATAATGACGTCATATTAACGTCGTCGTACGACACTAACCATAATGGCAAAAATAGTCTTTAAAAGACATCATGAAGACGTCAATTTTAAGACTTTTTTATGACAAAATAAATAGTGAAAAATGGTCTTTGAAAGACGTCAACATGACGTAGTAAAAAGTTCTTCCATACGACAAAAAATGATGGCAAAAAAACTAGTCTTGAAAAGACTTCAAAATGACGTCGTAAAGTGGTCGTCCATACGACAAAAAATGATGGCAAACAATAGTCTTGAAAAGACGTCAAAATGACGTCTTAATAATGTTGTCCGTTTTGTATACTACAAAATAAATACTTAAAAATAATCTTTTAATGACGTGATAATGACGTCGTTTTTACATCCTTAATATGACGAAAAAACATTGGAAAAAATGGTCTTTGAAAGACGTCACAATGACGTTGTAAAAAGGTCGTCCATACGACAATAAATGATGGCAAAAACTAGTCTTGAAAACACATCATAATGACGTCGTATTAACGTCGTCGTACGACACAAACCATAATGGCAAAAATAGTCTTTAAAAGACATCATCAAGACGTCATTTTTTAGACGTTTTTATGACAAAATAAATGGTGAAAAAAATGGTCTTTGAAAGACGTCAAAATGACGTAGTAAAAAGGTCGTCCATACGACAAAAAAATGATGGCAAAAAACTAGTCTTGAAAGACTTCAAAATGACGTCGTAAAGTGGTCGTCCATACGACAAAAAATGATGGCAAAATAGTCTTTCAAAGACATCATAAAGACGTCGTTGTTACGTCTTCTATACGACAAAAATAAATACTGAAAAAGTGATCTTTAAATGACGTAATATTAACGTAATTTTTACGTCCTTCCATACGACAAAAAACAATTGGAATATGGTCTTTGAAATACGTCACATTAACGTCGTAAAAAGGGCGTCCATACGACAAAAAATGATGGCAAAAAATTGGTCTTGAAAAGACGTCAAACTTACGTCTTTATAGCGTTATTGATACGACATAAACCCGTATGGCAAAAATGGTCTTTAAACGACATTATAAAGACGTCGTTATCATGTCTTCTATACGACAATAATACATTCTTAAAAATGGTCTTTGAACGACGTTATGATGACATCGTTTTTACGTCTTTCCTACGACAAAAATAACTAGTGGAAAAATGGTCGTTTAAAGATGTTATAATGACGTCAATTTTACGTCTTTTATACGACATAAGTCATCATGTCAAAAATGGTCTTTAAAATACGTCATAATGACGTCGCATTCTGATCGTTTGTACGACATATGACGTGTTTACCAGTTTACGACCAAATTAAGACGTCATAAAGACGTCAGTCTGCTATCATGGGCCATATGTCAATCGGAACATTATTATTATCTTTATTAACATATTTTAATGACGCGACTATCCTTCACTTTCTAATTCCGTCGCCAAACTCCCCGGCCGAGAACTGCTCCCAAATGTTTTCGAGACCGAGAAAATTGGCTGAAAGTCCTCTCAGTGGAGGTGGGGGCGGGGGGGGGGGGGGGGGGGGGTGGTGTCCGTCGCTAAAAAATTCCCCAGCCGAGCCCGCCTCCCAAAATTATTCTAGACCAAGACAATTAGCTAAAAGTCATCTCAGTATAGGGGGGGGGGGGGAGGGGGCGTCGCCAAAATGTTTCCGCAGGCGCGGTCGAGACCAATAAAAAGTGGAATAGCGACCGTACGTACCCAACGCACCCTCCCACCCCCCCCCCCCCCCCCTCCCCTTCCTGGCGACGGTCTGAGGGGGCTCACAATGTTTTTTTTTTGTGGAGGGGCTAATGCCCAACCACACTCACCCCATAACAAACAATCGTTTAATGCAAATTGAGATAATCTGTTCCCGCGCGAATACTTAAAATGGATGTATAAATTAGTTTTTGAACGATAGCATGAACAAGTCTTAGCGCATACATTTCATTTTTTCTTTCCCACATCCAATTAACGTGAACTTTTCACACATTACTTTGTGGACATATTAGATCATTCCAAGGGCGTCGATTTCTTCTCGCCATTGGGGGGATGAAACGTCATTTCGACCATCATCGGCGAGAGAGTAAAGCGACCAACCTAGCATAGTAGTGTGTCCAGGATTGTATGACCGGGGGGGGGGGGGGGGGGTAGAGGACAAAATAGTTTTTAACCAACATGACACCTAAATTAAAGTCAACGGGCATTTTCTGAGTTAGCTGCTTAGAAATGTTCAGATTATGAAGTGCACATGCACATGAAGCACCCTGCTGGAACCCTGAACTGAATCAGTCAAGTGATACTGCCCTCACATTTATAATCTCAATGGGGGTCCAGGGGGCGGAGCCCCCGGAAGCTTTAGGATTTTGAATATCAAGAACTAAAGATGTTGTTCATAATTATGTAAATACGTAAAACTGTTACATATCAAATAGTATGTTGAATGTTAGCTCATTTTTGGTGGGCATAGCGGGAAATCCTGATTAGGTGTGTATACAAGGGACTTTGCCAGATGGCCTTAATAGTGGTTCCAGGGGGCGCAGCCCCCGGAAGATTTTGGATTTGGGCAGTTTAGCACTCTCAAGATATAGTTTAAAGAAGACTATTGTATCAACTGTCTCATAATGAATGACGGGGGGTAATGTCCCTTCATTTTAATGTAATTTTATATTTCTGAACCCCAAATATTGGGGGGGGGGGGGGGGGGGGGGTGATAATACAGGCCATCCCCCGCACCTCGAATATTGGGGGGGGGGGGGGGGTATATGCTACAGGATAATTTAATGCTGTGTACAAAGTCTGTGGCGTAATGAGCACAAACTTTTGGGGGGGGCTAAACAAAATCCGCATCACCACTGGATATTGCGAGGGAGCGAAGCGACTGAGCGGGGGGATGGCGTGGGAGGGGGGTGTCCCCCCTCCCACGGTAGGGAGTTTTTGCATTTTTGGACTTGAAACTGTGCAATCTGGTGCATACCTGGAAAGGAAATTCCGACTTGACGACATGTACTATAATGTGCGTTAGTGCGTCATCATCGTCATGATTCTTAACCAGAAGAGGTTATGATTGATTCATGAAGAAAAACAAAAATGCACCCGTTTTCCCGAGGGAGCGAAACGATAACCGAGAGGGGGAAGGGTGATGGGAGGGTGTGATGGTATGTGGGTGCACGGTAAAGGTGCTTTTGCAATGTTTTAGTTGACATTATGCAATCTGGTGCATACTTGGGAAGGAAATTGGACTTGACATGGTTTAAATTTATTTGGGGGGGGGGGGGGGGGCAAGCGCCCCCCCCCCAAGCCCCCCCCCCCCCCACCAGTACGCCAGTGTACAAAGTACAAAGTAAGTATAATGAGTTAGTGAATATCATTTTGCATTTTTGCTCATATCTCGGCCAAAAAACATCCAATTAACGTGACATTTTCACACATTAATGGGTGGACATATTAGATCATTCGAATACAAAGTTCATTAATCACTCATCACTTTTTGCACTTGCCCACAGTTACTAGATCCCTTTAAAAAGGGATAGCCCCTCTTTTGCAAGCCAAATTTCAAAAGTTGCGAGGTTATTGTCTTATATGAAAGAAAATGTGATTTAATAGCATCCCCATCCGTCAACTGGAAAATGTTCAGACGTTTTGTAAAAGAGGGACTGTCCCTCATATTTTAACGACACGACTATCCTTCAATTTCTAATTTCATAAACGATATGAATATCAGTAATCATTATTTAGGCGCAATATCAATCTAAACATTATTATGATTGCATGTATCATTAACCTATATATGATTAGGTCGACGCAATTCTCCTTCAAGGTCTTGTTTCATCAAAGTACGATATCTGGTAATTAAACTTCCATCTCAATTCATCACATTTCATTCTGGCGTATATGGGGCGACATCGATTGCCAACAAGACTTGACTTTGAAATTTTGAACAATAATATTTTGTTATAATTATGGTGATGTGATGTATAGATAGGTCAAGTTTGTCAAACCGTATAAACAATAACTCACATAGATAGTTGAGCTTTGTTGTAATCCACCATATAAAATGTCGTTAATATTTCCCCCTCAGATCATGAGATGCTTACATATTTTGTGCTCTTTATAGGCCATTAATTATAATTTTCTCCTATCATTTTGTTTTGTTTTGTTTAGGTTTCCAGTAACTGGATGGTGTTTATTCGTCGAACTAATTACTTTGTCATCGTGGCCTCCTTGTTCATGGGTACGTTTTTTTGTCATCGATAAATGTCTCCTTTTTTATGACAGTTTGATTTCATATCGAACGTTTTCAAACTTATCATTTTACCGAATATATTAGGCCCGTTCACACAGGCTTATTTGGTGCGATTTGAATCGCGATCAGAATTTTGAAATTATATGCGCCCGTTCACATGAAGGGAAATAATTTTAAAATTTGCATCGCGATTCAAATTTCGAAATTATTTGCGCCCATTCACACATAGAAAACATCGCACTAGCTCAGACCGCATGCAAAACCGCATGCGAACCGCATTCGTTCATGTATGACTGAATGGTTTTGCATGATGGGATATATAATTTCGATCTTTTTATTTCTCTATTAACCTTTCACACACGCCGCGCGCGCGGCAAATAATTGCGATTATTTCTAACAAAATCGCAGAACTTAGAGCGATTTGCATCGCGATTCAAATTTCGAAATTTGCATCGCGCGGATTATTTCCGTCTATGTGAATGGGCCTAATGTGTAACCACTATTTACGAAGGAAAACGACATTCTTCATTTCCTGCTTAGTTCGTCCATACATTATTGATATTATTATAAACACAGAGGATATTGATTAGATACAAATTTAATTCAAACATCCGTGAAAATGACGAGAAATAAGATAATAGTCTTATAGATAAATGAAAATTAGCAAATACAATCCGATACCAAACTTAACTGGAACCAAATTAACTTGGACATTGTTTATTCACTCAGCTTGTAATTATATACTTTTGTATGTAGCCTATGTATATTTTATAGAATAATACGATTTTGTTGCCTATATAATTATGGTTTAAAAAGTTGAACCCGGCTTAGAGTGATCCCTCGCATATTCTCATATTGACCATCAGTGACGATGTTTGGCGGATAATTTAAGAATCGTCTTGGTTTTTTTTTTCAGTTTCGGACTTAAATGCATGAGTTTTTTACTTGTACTTTATTTATGTCCGATTTATGTTAACAGGGCCGCCTTTCATACTGAGCTACCGATTAAATAATAATAATAAACAGTTCTTATATAGCGCATATCACATTGCAGAAGCACGTCTCTATGCGCTTGTATTATTACCCTGGTTTTTACTGGTACAGTTCAAACCCGCACAATTATCTTGCGCACCATCTCAACTCCCCGGGGAGCATACTAGCTAATGGCAGCCATATACGATATATATAGCGCGCATGCTTAACACCCAACCAGGTACCCATTTATACTCCTGGGTAGAGAGCAGCAATATGGATTAAATGTCTTGCTGAAGGACATAAATGATGGGACATCAATCGGGTTTGAACCCACGACCTCTAGATTTGAAGTCTAGCGTCCATCCGATCGTGCCACACCATCCCCACTGTATGTACAAAAAATTTAAAACATATAACGAAAGCTTACTATTCGAACATTTAGGGATTCATACACATCGCAATGTATTAATTCGTGAATCATTATTTAAAAAAAAGAACCTACTGTATATGATTCTGATATTAACTGAAGTGATAAATCGTAAATATTATGTACTGCGTTATATCATTCCGTTATAATTTATCGATATTTATCCAGCACTTCGTCTCGTCCACGGGCAACAGCAATGTGATAGTAACCACGGCAACACATTAGTACCTCCACCCAATCTCTGTCGGAAGATACCGGATGGGAGAGGAGGCATGATACAGACTGTCCCGAAGACACCAACCAACCCCACCCTCAAGGCCTTGCAAAGCTTGATTCCAGGGAATCACTTGGAATGCCAAATTCCAGGTATGCTCGTATAGCTTCATAATTGTATAGGTTAATAATTATATAGCTTAATAAGGGGAGGCGCGGGAGCAAAGCACAATTTAATCTTCTGTATACAGGAACTCATTATGGTATTTGTTAGCACATAATTATATATATACAAAGGGGGGCGTGGTACAGACTGTCCTGAAAGACACCAACTAACCGTACCTTTAAGACCTTGCAGAGATCCCATCAGGGATATCACTTCGAATGCCAAATTCCAGGTATGTTCTAATAGCATACTTATTTATACTTAATAACGGAATGCGCAGGAGCAAAAAACAGATAATTATTTCATAAGAAATCCGATTATTAGCTTTTGTGTCAATTTGTGGTTATATATACCACAATATACCACAATAATTTCATTTCACTCATGCAGTTATATCGCACTCGGCATACGGCCTCGATGCAATATAAATGCACTCGAAATTTAAAATATCAATGTATATTATGGTGGTATATTCAACTCCAAACCATGCTCTATTATTTTGTATAGTATGGCTGAATTATGTGTAAAAGGTTTCAAGTCTTAATTAACCATAATATGGTTAATAAGGGATTTTATTGTTTGATTATCGTTCATTGTTTGATATGATTGAGTTGGGTCGTCACGCAATGATTTACTACGCATATGGGTCTCCGTCATGTTTCCTTTTGCAGTTAAAAAGGGGTTTTAATTAAAAAGAAACATAAATATTCGGAAATTTGAAGATACATCAGTATCGTCTAATAAATGCCTCATGATTGTTATACTCATAATGAAGTCCTGTGATGTTTCCTGTTGCGGTTAAAAGAAGCGTGAGCTAAGTGCATCAAAAAGGGAAGAGAATTGTTTGAAGATAATGGAGTATTTATTATTGTACGTTTTAGAAGGGTTGTCATTGAAATAATTATGCCTGTATAGTTTGGTTGAACAATGTAGAAGAACATTTCAGACAATAGCATAATATATAGCTTCGGTTACTTTTGATTACAATACATCTCTACCGACAAAAATGTTAGCGTACGGGCTATCAAATATAGATATCCTTTTTTAATGTAATTTGTGTTTGTTTGTATATAGGGCTACTATGGAAACGGTTTTGTAAAAGATTGTCATGGCTTAATTACTTTGTATACTTGGTCACCGCGAATGGATAAGACCTATTCATCCATATCATAATTTCCGGAGCCGGGTACATGTGAATTGTTGATGGTGATTATTGTTGTTCGTCCCTGCCCCCGATACTACCCCATTAGTCGTATTCCCTCGACATAATAATTATCTCGTTATTCATGTATTTTTTAATGGCGTTACATTTTTCAATACCAATGCTGTTATGAGTTAATTTTTTTTTTTTAGGAACCCAATATCAAACGATTGTTTAATGGATCACTCCATTTCCATACGAAATAATTACACGCCGTAATGTTTCCCCTTTTCTCGCGTAGGATTTAAGGTCACCTGTTTATAGCGCTCACAAGTCTTGTTGCCCTTGGGTGGTCACTATACAAAGGGTTAACTGTATATGATTTGATGGAACTGGTCTATAAAGGTCACCTGTTTATAGCGGCCAATTTTCTTGTTTTCCTTTGGTGGTCATTATACACAGGTTTTTACTGTAAACGATATTTCGGAACCTGCCTATAAAGGTCACCTGATTATAGCGGCCAATTTGTGCGTTTCCCGTTTACATTGCACATAATTATTATGGGAACCTGTCTATAATGGTCACCTGCTTATAACGGCCAACTTTTTAATTTCCATTTGGTGGTCATTATACACAGGTTTGACTTTAAAAGATATCGTTTAAAGGGATAGTTGAGTAGCCTATTGGTCAAACTTAACTTTAGTAACCAAAACCTGCACCATTACGGTACAAAGTAATAAACCAATGATTTTGTTTTAAATAGCGCCCTCTTTAGTTGTAACGGCTCTTTTTTAATGATAAGAGGGGTTTTACTTAGTCGTTTGTAATTGTGTATACTTTTCGAGCATGGTGTATAACAATTATTGCTACTCTTTGTATCAGTATTTCTACACACACGTCTTTAAAAGGGACAGAAAAAATAACCTTGAAACATATTTACACTTCAAACAAATAATCGTATCATACTTTGGAATTAATCCTTTTCTTGTATCAGCTTGTCACAGTAGACCCATGTCTGAATGGAGGGGCATGTGAGGAGATGCCAGATGGGGCTCTATGTAGGCACCTCTATCATTCCCATCAGCTTTTCTATGTTTCTACGCACACTTCCTTGCACTCACTTTGTACACGGTTTTCGCGGTCCAGTGGATAATTTAACATCTGAACACTTCAATCGTAAATATCTTTTTAACGAAGGGAAATTTGAAAAACTGAAACCTGTCCCATGCTTTTATTGTTATTACGAATACAACAAGGTATGAGGGAACCGCTAGAATTCCAATTGGATTTTGACGATTTGGACAATGTTACTAAGTCCCTTGATAATACAAATTATCATACCCTTATTATTTATTTTATGCTATAGATGGGTACAATGATTGTTACTCTTTTCATCAGCATTCAGTCTACGCACATCATTTTCTTCATAGGAAAAAGTAATATCCTCGAAACATGTAAAAATACTTCAAACAAATAATCGTATCAAACTATCATACATAATCATTCCCTTTCTTTTATCAGATTGTCACAGCGGACTCTGCCTTAATGGAGGCGTATGTGAGGAGATGTCAGATGGGTACAACTGTACTTGTATGCAGTACTACTATGGTCAGAACTGCGAAAAGGGTGAGTGTGTAAGCGTGTGTAAGCGGCCAAGGCAAGGCAGAGCCGTATAAGGTCAAACCTGTGTAAAGTGACCACCTATAAGGGGAACAAAAAAGTGGCCACTGTTGGCAGGTGACGACCTCAATAGAGATAAACAGACGGACGTGGTACTTTCCAATCAATTCGTATAATGTGGGTACAAATTTGAACTTTATGAAGTCATGTGTTATTGATAGCATATCATACATGAGCAGCATTGTGTACATGACTGTCCTTTCCGACTTTTCCCGAGTCTATGTGGAGTCTATAATGAGCAGAGGAAACTGGGCTTCCTCGGCAATCGAACCAGGATTTTATCCGGCCGCGGCATCAGTCCCCCCCCCCCCCCCCCCCCCCACACACACACACAAAGGAAACGCCCCACAAAAAAAAGGAATACAAATACGCTTGTATCACCTACCATGTAAAAGAATGTAGATTTGGACAACAACTGCTTTGAAATTGGCACACGAATTATTGGAAAAGGGTGAGTGTGTAAGCGTGTGTAAGCGGCCAAGGCAAGGCAGAGCCGTATAAGGTCAAACCTGTGTAAAGTGACCACCTATAAGGGGAACAAAAAAGTGGCCACTGTTGGCAGGTGACGACCTCAATAGAGATAAACAGACGGACGTGGTACTTTCCAATCAATTCGTATAATGTGGGTACAAATTTGAACTTTATGAAGTCATGTGTTATTGATAGCATATCATACATGAGCAGCATTGTGTACATGACTGTCCTTTCCGACTTTTCCCGAGTCTATGTGGAGTCTATAATGAGCAGAGGAAACTGGGCTTCCTCGGCAATCGAACCAGGATTTTATCCGGCCGCGGCATCAGTCCCTCCCCCCCCCCCCCCCCACACACACACAAAGGAAACGCCCCACAAAAAAAAGGAATACAAATACGCTTGTATCACCTACCATGTAAAAGAATGTAGATTTGGACAACAACTGCTTTGAAATTGGCACACGAATTATTGGCGGTCTCACTCTTTATATTTGATTATTTAAGGCCCTATTTATGGCACCGCCCCCCCCCCCCCCCCCCAAAGCCAACCCGCTCCCTAAGCAACACAGGCACAATATAATGAATGGACAACCCTTTAATGTGTTTGTTGTCTCTCAGATGAAAGGGAATGTTACACCAGTCCTACTGGCACAGACTACCGTGGATTCGTCAGCACAACGCACTCCGGACGTCAGTGCCAAAAATGGACATCCCAAACACCCCACTCTCACATCCGTACCCCGGCTAATTACCCGACAGCGGGACTCGGGAACCACAACTTCTGCCGGAATCCCGACGGCGTGCCTGGGGCCTGGTGCTACACGACTGATCCCGCCTCTCGCTGGGAGTTTTGCGACGTTGGCATCCGCCAGGATCAATGCTGATCAGTAGCTTACCAAAATGGCGGTAATTCCTAAACCCTTAACAGGCCCAAGCGAGACACAATGTTTACCCCCTATCCCGTATTCGTATCGCCGCCTTAAAGGGGTAGTTTAGTTATGGTATAGAGGGCGGTGTACGAAATAATGTTTTGTGAGATAATGAAAAACTGAGTGTACAATTGGAAAGAGCATACAATTTTAATGACAGACTAAACTTTATTTGATCAAAATCGGTTCAGAAACGGCTGGAATGTCAATAAATATATCCGATCGTAATAAATTTGGGCCCAAATTATTGCAATATTGTAAATATTATATCAATAATTGGTAATAAATGCATTTCATTTCATTATTATTAAGGCATACGTTTCACTTACACCCGAAGAAAAAAATGTCCTTCTAAATCACCAACAATTTACAAATGATTACCACATGAGACTTGTATATTTTGCGATAGTAGAAAATAGAACAAAGAGACACTACCCTAATCTTAATTAACGTACAGTCCCTTAAAGTGATCCATAACATACGATTTAAAAAAAGATAATTATAGTCATAAACTAATATTCTTCTGAATGATGTTTGAAAGATGCAGAGAAAACAAAACCTCTTTTAACCCAGAGAGAAAGGGTGAAAATTGATGTTAAATTGTATCACCTACTCTCTATTGATTGTGACTAGAATCGAAAAATGTTCCTGGAAAACTTTGTATTCAATCTTATTTTATTAGGTCGACGCTGATTGCTCTGCCATCATTTTGCTCCTAAGACAAAGTATCCGCCAGAGAGTTAATCCAGCGTCAAAGTCTCCGCCCACAATAAATTGCACCAGCGAAAATCGATCGGTGCTCTACGACAAACTCTCCGTTGAAGGGAGTGTCCGCCTTTTGCAAGCCAAACTCCAAAAGTTGCGAGGTTATGGTCTTATACACTGGCGTACTGGTGGTGGTGGGGGGGGGGGGGGGGGGGGGCTTGGGGGGCTCTTGCCCCCCCCCCCCCCCCCCCCCCAATAAAACAATCATGGCTTATATCTAATTCGATACCAGTGATTGAAAAAAGGGTATTTCTTTGGACAAGATAACTCAGATTTTACTTCATGTCAAGTCAAACTTCCTTCTTAAGTATGCACCAGATTGCATAATTTCAAGTAAAACATTGCAAAAGCATAGCAGGGGCAAACACCCACTTACCATTACACCCTCCCAAATAGCATCACCCTTCCCCTCTCGGTCGCTTCGCTCTCTCCGGAATTGGTCGTCTTGTCTGCGTCTGGAATACTTTATTCATGTTGTTGTATCATAAATAATGTGGCATTTGATGCATTGTTTGAACTATAATTATGTCACTTTGCGAATTTCATTTTTTGAGGGTGCATATTTGTTTTTCTTCATGAAACAAACGCACTTACCCACATTATAGTACATTTCGTTAAGTCAGAATTTCCTTCTTAGGTATGCACCAGATTGCACAGTTACAAGTCCACCCTCCCCCCCTCCCACCCCCCCCCCCCCCCCACCCCGCGCAGTCGCTTCGCTCCCTCGCAAAGTTTGGTTTAGCCCCCCCCCCCAAAAAAAAAAAAAAGTGTTTGCTCTCATTACGCCACTGGTCTTATATGCAAGAGAATGTCAGTTAATAGCTTGCCTGAACAATTTAGGGCTTGAAATGCCCTTTTCGTGGAGTTATACTAGACCTCAACATAATAAAAAGCGACGGACCGTCGTTTAAATTGCATAACGAGTCTTCGCCCGTGCACAATTTAGCTCACGATAGCTGCCGGCGCATTGCGGCGAGCCCCCCGTGGCTGTGCGTGAACTGCGCACAGATTGTGATAGAACAACGGTGTAAGCAAATACTATAAAATAAAATTAAATAAAACTTTTCAATTACTCATTTTCAATTAAAAATTTGTATTAATGTAATTGTTTAATATCACATTTAATTATAAGATTAATTTAGTATTGAATACGATAAATTTAATTTATGTTAAGAATAAAATATAAAATAAAAAGTGGGACTTAATATCCGTTAATAGTCATTTTTCTATGCCACCATAGCGTCATACTATAATAATAATAATTTCTTTGCACTTAAATTAACGTTTTCTCTTAAATTGTTCTGGCATATGCCTTATGACTCCCTTACTCGTCTCACAAGATTTTAGCAATCTTTTGTCTTAAATTACATTCATGTATTTAAATTAATAGTAAGGCGATAATTAAAGAGTTAATGAGTAAATGGGATGTTTTTTTGTATCTTGTTATATGTCTTAATGCTCTGACCGCACTTTTGTGCTGCTAATTGTTGTAATTTTTAAAGATGTATTAATTTACACTTTCAAAGTGTACATAAATACATTAAATCTTTACCTAATGATTAAATATAAGTAAGTCGATGAGGAAAGAATAAATTGGTTCGTGTTTTTTCATAGTTTTCTTTTGGATCCCTTTACATGTTATTTATCGCACTTTTGTGCTCATGTGCTGCTAATTGTTGAAATAATGAAATCTTGGAAGACTTTTTGTATGAATTTACATTTTTAATGTCACATTCAATAATTATTATTGGTACAAGTACATTAATGAATCTCTTTAGACGCTTTAATTTTCATTTATATTTCGATTAAAATTAAAATGAAAAGAGGATATACATATGTTACAATAATTAGATTTTGTTGGTTACCATTTTTTGCTTATATCTTGCCTAAAATACATTTATAAATATATATTACTTTGTTGTATTTTGATGTTGAGTAATATTTGTATTTTGCGTTGTACGTTTATATATCTTTGTTGTGCACAAGGCACTTTAGTCCTCGGACTACAGTCTTGTTTATTGTATGTGATCAATACAAATCTTAACACAAATTTGAAAAAGTCTCATAAAAACTGATTACATGCATAGGCGTACCCGGGGGGGGGGGGGTTAGGGGGGTTTACCCCCCTTTGATATCAAAAGGGCTGTTTGGGGGGGGGGGGGTTCAACCCCCCCCCCACCCCTTTCGAAATTAAGTGGTCTCGAGGCCACTTTTTAGTGGTTTCGACCATTATAACTAATGGTCTCGGGCCCCCGAAAAACAAGTGGTCTCGGTCTCGGCCTCGAAATTGTTGACGGATCTCGGTCTCCGCCTCGAAATTGTTTGAAGGATCTCGGACTCGGCGTCGAAAATTTTGACAGACACCCCATCTCCCTTGAAAAATCTTCACCAACACCCCCCCCCCCCCCCCCTTTAACAAATCCTGGGTACGCCAGTGACTACATGTAGTTGTTTATTCTCCATTTTCGAGACCCTTTTCGTGGCATACGTTTAAAAATGTCGTACATACAAGAATAATATGTAATATAACATTATGCTAAATCATTTATTGGCAGATATAATAGTTCGATAAAGGGATGATTTCTACACATTCGTTTTTATTCGCAGAATCCAAATTACAGCGTTGTTCGCTCTGAAATTGTATGTGGGTGTTACATTTATCTTCATCCGTCGTGGAAACTGTTCAGACGATTTGCAAAACGCGGACACTCGCGGACATTTTCTGATAAGCAAACTGTTAGTGAAATTACTTGCACAGTTAAAAAAAAAAATTTACTCTCATGTGCTAAATGAAATTCTTTAAATTACCGATTTGGCACAAAGTTTAGGTTAAAAGGTTATCATGGTAATAATGGGAATTTTCGACGTAGCCTTTTGACAAGGCCTCTCGTCTGAGCTGAGTAGAATGCATGGTATGATATGCACTACGCAGGAACGACAATCACAACGAACGGTTCCACCGCTTCCCTGATCTCCCCCTCGCGTTCAGTCGTTCAGGCAGCCATTCAGACGCGAGGACTTAATGTTAAGGGGCATTTATCGGCGGGGAGTAATTTACTGAGTCATTGATCGAGTCTCAGGAATACTTATTTACATCTGAAATGAAATGTATCAGTTTGAAAAAAAGATGAAGCAATGATAAAAACCGCTCGCTTGCCAAACATCAGAACTTTCGATACTACTGTCTAAATTGAAGAAAAAAAAAATACAGCTTGTCTGAGAAGATTAGGACTTGAAAATACATTTTAGTGGAATTATGTTGATGTTTGAGCTCGAAATAATAAATGGTCGCTGCGACTATTTGCAGCAGACCTCCCTGTATTGTATTTCCTGTCTGTATTTCATATTCACGAACTAAATATTTAAATAATTTTGAAGCTCAATAAAAGTGATTCAATCAGATTTGCGATGTACTACAGGTTGATTCTTCTTTTAAAGGGATAGTTGAGTTTTGGTAGAGAGGGCGCTAGACTACTTTTTTTTTGTGTGAGGTAATGAAAAACTGAGTGTAAAATTTGAAAGAGCATCATATTTAAATAATACAATCATCTTTGTTTGATCAAAATCGGTTCAGAGACGGCTGAAATATCCATAAATATAACTATTTGTAATAAACCTGGGGCCCCAGGTTTATTAGAGAATTTTGAACCAGCCGTTAAAAATTTTTAAAAATGCTTCCTCTTTTCAAAAAGTTACAAAATAGGTATTTAAATAGTTGTTGGTTATTTATCTATCTAATCACTATTTCAACAAAGCATCACATGCACAATATTTTATTCAAAATGGTTGAAACCGATGACTGTTTAGAGAGCGCCCTCTTACGTTTTAACGGCTCTTTTTGAATGATAACGT
This sequence comes from Echinarachnius parma, assembly GCA_037951105.1. Classification (NCBI taxonomy): domain Eukaryota; kingdom Metazoa; phylum Echinodermata; class Echinoidea; order Clypeasteroida; family Echinarachniidae; genus Echinarachnius; species Echinarachnius parma. Next base: position 168,549 of record JBAMJV010002378.1, on the reverse strand, counting down.
GATCTGTACTACGTCATTTGTAATTTTGTGTTCCTTTCTAGTTGTAACTATTAGTTTGTAATGTAATGATGCAGGTTTTGGTTACTGAAATTCAGTTTCACCAAAACTGTACTCTCCTTACCAGAACTCAACTATCCCTTTAACTTGGTAAAAGGATCAAAGATAATTTGATTCGGAATAAAAAGGAAATGAGATTGAGAGTGAGGAGAGCTAGATTACGTCTACGAAGTAATTGTTTTTTTCTTGCATTATTTGAATTCTGTATCATTGTGAACTTTACAATTTCACCAACTTGATGCCAGTGTTGGATGACTCGAGGCCGGCCTCGAGGCCGGCATTGCCGGCCTCGGCCTCGGACTCGGACTCGAAGGTCGTGGACTCGATGACTCGGGCCGAGTCCAGCTCGAGGCCGGTCAATGTTTGACTGCATGTTTGTCTGTATGAAGTGATTCCTTTTAATCACTTGATTGAGTGATAGATCAATTGCCTTTATGTTAAATGAAAAAAAGAAAAAAGGAGTTGGACTCGGACTCGGATGGTCTGGACTCGCATTGGGTGGACAACACTGCTTGATGCACATAGAACCCTTTTGGTTTATGGAATGATAAGACTGAACTTGACGATGCCTGCAGAACAAAATGATATTGCCTAATCCATACATGTATGTCTATGATATCTAGGTCATCGACAGCCTCTCAATAGGGGGACATTGCGAGGGGGCGAAGCAACCGATGGGATAGGGTATATAATAATTATAATAATCATAATCATAATCATAATCATAATCATAATAATAATAATAATAATAATAATAATAATAATAATAATACTTATAATGATAATGATGATAATGATGATGATAATAATAATAATAATAATAATTATAATAATAATAATAATAATAATAATAATAATAATAATTATAATAATCATAATAATGATAATGGTAATAATAATAATAATGATAATGATAATTTTAATAATAGTAATTATAATAATAGTAATTATACTTATAATAATAATAATGATAATGATGATAATAATAATAACAATAATAATAATAATATTAATATACTCGATATATATATATAGCGCCTAATATGATTGATCATCATCTCCAAGCGCTAATATAGAGAGCTTTTGCATTTAAAAACAAATTTGTTCATTGATTATGCAATCTGGTGCATAGTCAGGACGGAACTTTGTACTTGATGCTAGTGCAAGTTATGGAATCAAACATGCAGTGTGTAGTAAATAGAGTATATGTATGTGTTTGTGACTGTGTTTTTGTGACTCTGCCCGCCGCATGTTGATGCCCATGTACATGGTGAATGTCATCAGGGATAGTTGAGTTTTGGTCAAACTGAATTTTAGTAACCGAAACCTGCACTAGTCTATTTCATTACAAACTAATAGTTATAACTCCACCATGCTCGAATTGTATACACAATTACAAACGACTATAAGTAAAAAGCCTGATTCAAAAAGAGTCGTTAAAACTCTCTAAAACTCATTGGTTTAAACCATTTTACATACAAATTGTGCATGTGATGTTTAGTTAAAATAATTAAATAGAGATATCATCAACAACTATTTAAGAACCTCTTTTGAATTTTGTTTAAAGAAGTGTATAAGCATTTTATGTATTTTCTTAAAAGTCAAGATATCGTCTGGCTAGACGATATATAAATACAATACATGTATTTTGAAATAAAATGTTACAACTATGAAAGCATTTGAATGGGAATGATTCTCAGTTCACTTGTTCAATGAACTTTCAAATGGAATTAAAACCAACCAAAACCCTTACAAATGTTTTTTCTCGGGAAGTACCAATACTCAAGTGTACCTTTAATAAACCCTGTACTTACTGTCATAACCATAGAGTTATGTACTTGAAATCACACATTGTCATGTTTTAAAGGGGTAGTACAGTTTTGGTATGGCTGAACTTTAGTAACCAAACCTGGACAGTAACATTATAAACTAATAGTTATAACTCCACCATGCTCGAAAGGTATACAAAATTACAAACGACTAAGTAAAAAGCCCGTTATCATTAAAAAAAGAGCCATTAAAACACAAGAGAGTGCTTTCTGAAAAGGCATTGGTTTCAACCATTTTTCATACAAAATTATGCATGTGATGTTTTATTGAAATAATGATTAAATAGAGAGATCATCAACAACTATTTAAAAAACGCTTTTGAAAATTTTTGAAAAAGTGCAAGCATTTTTTTTTTTTTTTAAATCATCTAATTATTTGGGCCCCAGATAATTATAAGATCAAATATATTTATTGATATTTCAGCCGTTTCTGGGTCGATTTTGACCAAATAAAGTTTGTTCTGCCATTAAAATTGCATGTTCTCTCAAATTCGACACTCAGTTTTTCATTACCTCACAAAAAAAATGTGATGTGCAGCACCCTCTCTACCAAAACTAAACTACCCCTTTAAATCGCAACATGTAGTTGCAGAATCTTTGATAACACTAAACGTTATATTAAAACAAAATATTAAATATTAACAAAATAATACAAAAACATATACACGTACAACGAGCCACTCACACTACATAAACATATAAATTAATGTACTGACAGGCAGTTTACCAAACAGAACAACCAATATCAAAAATCATATATGTATGTACATTAAAGTGGAAATACACGCGCTGGTGAAAATGAATTATTTTTATAGTGGACACGATGATGTATTGTTCTTGTTGTATGAGCACGGTGGTCATTGTATGATTCATAATCCTATGTCTTTAAGCGTACGGAATCGCATACGTTTGGTGCTTAATACGGAACAATGGGGCCCTGTTGGTTCCGTAAGTGTTGGTGAGTAATTGCATTGTACAATCCTTTGCAAAGAGGACATCTATTTAATATCAAATAACGGTACCAAAACATATACACCTGTGTTGTTCTTTGAGCGGTGGTCCCCTTCAACATGTTCAATTAAGGTAAAGACCTTGAGTGTTCATGCATATATATTTTTTTAGAGATTTGGCAAGGTCGATCAATAGTATACTCTATTTGAAGATATTGGAGCAGTATTTGTAAAGGTATACTACATGCATTGTTTGACTTTCGTGAAATATACAAAGTCAGCAGTCGAATGATTGTTATATAAGTAGATGTGGACCCATGTATTGGTACCACGGATAATCGCACATCATCCTTTAAAATTTTATTTTTGTTTGTATATAAAATGCAGATGAACAATGGCCCACCAAAGTTTAAAAGGAGCTCCGGAAGGCCAATCAAATGGTTCACTGCAACTCAAATACCAAGAACAAAAATATCTAAGGAAAAGGAACAAACTGTGGGGTGAACAAGACACCTACAAATCAAATGATAAATAAAAAATGAGGTAAACATGCGCATGGCTTTTGAAGGCAATTGGAGACCAGGGCCCCGTTGCAGAAAGAGATACAATCGATTGTAAGTTGCAATTAATCGTAAGTCAGATCACGTGTTCTAAATGCGCAAATCTGATTGGTTGAAACGCGTAAATAAATTTCTGACTTACGATCAATCGTAACTTACAATCGATTGTATCTCTTTCTGCAACGGGGCCCTGTAATTATAACTGTTTAAATATATAAAAAAGATAAGCTCATTCGAATACAATGTATTGCTCATAATGTAGACAATTATGTAGATTTGGACGATGTTCAACATTTTAAATCAATACTCAGATATCTTGCCTGAAATTGGATCAGTATTTCAAAACTTCAAGGTCAACGATTGTTTGCATTTTCGTGAGATAGACAACCAGTTGAATCATATTTCTGTTTTAGTAGTTGTGCTCACTCGAACAATTGTACGAAATGCATCATCATAACAGCAATCATACCTTTGGACTTTGTATAATCAGTTCAAGAGAATGAACGTTCAAAAATACATATGGGAGATTTGTTTTGAAGTTCTTTCAATATCTCTGGAACAGTGATCTTTAAAAATACGTAGTTTTGTAACTCGGTTGTAAATAATTAAAGGACATTCAAACCCTGGTTAACCGTTGTTCGCTGACTATAACATATAGAAATATAGGAAGATAAAATATCTTTAAGCTTGAGCACAATCGGTCAACATAATTAAACTGTGGCCATACTTATACATTTCTATGGGGGAATCAAATTGGCAACGCACACTGGTAATTTAGTGGACAAATTCTTGATTGATTGATTGATTGATTGATTGATTGATTGATTGATTGATTGATTGATTGATTGATTGATTGATTGATTGATTGATTGATTGATTCATTGATTGATTGATTGATCAATTGATTGATTGATGGATGGATGGATGGATGGATTGATTGATTGATTGATTGATTGATTGATTGATTGATTGATTGATTGATTGATTGATTGATTGTTTGTTTGTTTGATTGATTGATTGATTGATTGATTGATTGATTGATTGATTGATTGATTGATTGATTGATTGATTGATTGATTGATTGATTGATTTATAATTGCATTTTAACTTTATCTGGTGTGTTATTTTAATATAAATATTATATTTCTTTATATATATTTCCAGAGACCCTGGAAACCAGAAAACATGATCAACCACATTTGTTTTAATTATACGAATGTCATTTAATGATTTGCACGCGTGAATCGAACAGATCACTCGTTTTTTTTTCTTCTTCAAAATCCGCAGTCGTTATACGCTCTGTTTATCCCTCTCTATCTACAAAAAAACAAACTACGAGAATACTTCTTTAAGTTTCTTTTTCTACTTTTTATTCTGAAGTTCCAAACTCTACCACTCTAGCTATCAATTACAGGAGTGAAATTTCTTCTTATTAGTTTGTTTGTATGCTAAACCCAATATCATACTAATAATTAACAAACGCCCTCGGGGGGTTATGTATGTTCCTCCCTATGAAATTGCCAGAATTATCTTGATTTATGACTAAATCATAAACGTGGGGCAGCCGGGATTATCATAAGTCCTCCCAAAGTGCACAGCTCGCGAACTCGCACACGAGCGGCTCTTGTACGCCTGCATCTAGTATAACATGTATAATGAAGGGAGCTGCGTGATTGATTTCGTAGACTTTAAGCCAATAATTCGCAAGAAATGCATGTAATGACAAGATTGATTAGAGTCGTCTGCGCCAATATTTCTGTATAATAATGATCTTCAGGTATTAAGCACAAAAGCTATGAGATGCAGGGGCGTCGATCACGGGGGGATGGGGGGGGGGGATATATCCCCCTAATATTTGAGGTGGGGGGGGGGGGGATGGCCTGTATTATCATCCCCCCAATATTTGGGAGGGTAAAAAAAAAAAAAAAAAGTATACTGGCGCATGTAATTGTGGAAGAGGCTACCATAAGCAAAACAAGAAGTGCGATCCGCCCTTTGGTTTTCTGCAAACTTGATTTCATTAATTGTGTTTATCTATAACACGGTAACTCAGAAACAAGTTTATAAAACGTGAAATTGATGCCTTAGGTATGCTCAATTTCAAGCCCCAAAATGCAAAAGCTTCCTACCGTGGGAGGGGGGACACCCCCCTCCCACACCCACCCCCGCCCCCCCCCCCCCAGGCGCGGATCTACGGGGGGGGGGGGGGGTTTAGGGGGTCAACCCCCCCCCCCCTTAGCAAAATAGCCAAAAAAAAATCGCCCCGCCGCTACGCGGCTCGTGGACGATGCTCCGCATCGTCATTGGGTCAAACCTCGTCTTAGCAAAATAGCCACAAAAAAAATCGCCTAGCCGCTACGCGGCTAGGACTTCGCCGCTTCGCGGCTCGTGCACGATGCTCCGCATCCTCATTGGGTCAAACCCCCCCTTAGCAAAATAGCCCCCCAAAAAAATCGCCTCGCCGCTTCGCGGCTCGTGGACGATGCTCCGCATCGTCATTGAGTCAAACCCCCTAATCATCCCCCCCAACCATTAGAAGAAATCGACGCCCTTGATGAGATGTATGGTAAGATATAAGGGTTTTGGGTATATTATATGTATTTTGTATAATATATTTATTAATCAATTTGTAATGTATGGGTCTTGTTACAATGGTTAAATAGAAAACCAACAAGTGTATATCGTTTAAGTCACTTTATAATTGGTTTTGCCACCTTGGATTGTCAAATCTTATCACATGATTGGCATTTAGCCAGAGGTTGCAATATTTATTTATCAGTTTTTAATGTATGCGTCTTGTTACAATGGTTAAATAAAAACCAACAACTATATACCGTTTAAGTCCCATTATAATTGGTTTTGCCACCTTGGATTGTCAAATCTTATCACATGATTGGCATATAGCTGAGCCAGAGCTTGCACAGTGATTGCATTCGAGTTGACACGGGGTTTTAAAAGTATCTGTCTCATTCGTTCATTTATCCACAAATATATATCATTTTAATAATTTGACTCGATAATTGTATAGACCGACCGACCATCATTTATTAGCTGCACATTCCTGAACATATATACAGGGTGGCCCCAACAAACCGAAACGGGGCACTTCCCAAAATATACACTGTTGGTCATAAAGTTGGAATATTTTTTTTTTAGATCCAACTTCATTCTTTGTCCTGTTTCTTGCGCCTAATGAATCATTTTAGACTAAAAATAATGATTATATAATGTTTCCAAACTAGCAATGTACAATAAATGGCTGCATGAATTTGCAATAATTAAGTTAGCCTTTTGTTTTGAGCTTTGAAAGGCAGGACTTTTGATGATTGGCCCCTTTCCCTCTCCAAAGCGTATGTTCAACAAGTCATCGTTATGGGTCATTTCTCAGAGTTGGCTGTAAAATTTTCAACCAAAATTGGCACAGAGGCTCTCTAAGACATACTTCGTCCGACGACATTGGCTACACGCCAAACGATGCTTGTGCTCCACCAAGAAGGGGTGTCAACAAGCAATGTCCACTATTTCGTTGGAACATCGCAGGTTATGGTCTGTAAAATCCTCAGATGTCATCGAGAGGAGGGACAATTAAAGCCTCGGGAATATCTAGGACGTCCACGATTGACCACCAGGATAGATTATTGCAAATTGCTTAACATATGCCGTAGAAACAGGAAATTCTAAAAAGGAGCCTTCGCCGTCTATGAATAAAACATTATTGAATCAACGCCTTCCGCCAAACTGTACATCAGAGATCGCTCTAACATGGTCACCGAGCAAGACAAACTACCAAGTGTCCACCCCATACCATGCAACCAAGATTTACCGGACGTCCCTGGACTAGGGAGTACAGAAGATCGCCGCGTGGACACTCGTGATATGTCATCTTAATGGATACGAACCATACCACCGTTGGGCCGTCACAACATCAAGTCCTATTGTGAATGCAAAAATCTTGGATCTTCTCGCCACGTAATCGACGAACCCTTTGTCTTGATCTGTTGGATCAAGGAAGTTACGGCTCGTACCCATTAAGATGTCATATTACTAGTTTCCAGGCGGCAATCTTCTGGGCTCCCTAGTCCAGGGACGTCCGGTAAATCTCGGTTGCATGGTTTGGAGTGGACACTTGGTAGTTTGTCTTGCTCGGTGACGAGCGATCTCTGATGTACAGTTTGGCGAAAGGCGTTGATTCCATAATGTCTTCTTCATAGACGGCGAAGGCTCCTTTTTGGCATGTCCGGTTCCAACGGCACAAGTTAAGCAATTTGCGATCATCTATCCTGGTGGTCAATCATGGACGTCCTAGAGATTCCCGTAGCTTTAATTGACCCTCCTCTCGATGACGTCTGAGGATTTTACAGATCGTAACCTGCGATGTTCCAACGAAATAGTGGACATTGCTTGTTGACACCCCTTCCTGGTGGAGCACAAGCATCGTTTGACGGAGTATGGTCTAGAAAGCCTATGTGCCAACTTTGGTTGAAATCTTTACAGCCAACTCTGAGATATGACACATAATGATGACTTGTTGGACTTACGCTTGTAGAGGGAAAGGGGCCAATCACGAAAGGTCCTGCCTTTCAAAGCTCAAAACAAAAGGCTAAATTAATTAATGCAAAGCCATCCAACCATTTTGGAAACATAATATAATCCTTATGTTTAGTCTAAAATGATTCATTAGGCGCAAAAATCAGGAAAAAAGAATGAAGTTGGATCTAAAAAAAAAAAATTCCAACTTTATGACCAACAGTGTAGTAACACAATGATTATGTCCATCGGATAGGGTGTCTTTTCCAATGAAAAACGATGCCAAGAACAGTCATTTTGGTCGTGTAGTTTTTGTGTTAGGGCGCTGTGAGTGACACCATGTCAGGTTCTCTTTTTTGTAAATTTTTACCAAGTCAGTGCCTGATAAGTCGGAACATGCCCGTCATATTATCGATATTGCTCGTTGTTTAATACTATGACGGGCAGTAAGTGATCATTTTGTTACTTTATTTTGGGAAGTGTCCCGTTCCGTTTTTTGGGGCCACCCTGTATATACGAAATAGCTTTCGATCATGATAATCTCTCCATTTTGGATGCTACATGAATAAAATCATCATCCTGGATGAGATTCCATAATTTCATGGAGCATGGTAGAATAATAACTAAAAGTTTTCAATCCAGCCATAGTCGAGACTATGTAGAACGGTGATGACAAAAGAAATCGAAGTCAACGTATGTGTGTGCGTTTGTGTAGGTATGCGTTATGCGTATGTATATTATATGATTATATACATCAATGTAAATGTTTGTGAGAAGGTATATATGGATGTTGTTTGTGCAATTTAAATTGATTGGACATGTCTGGAAATTGATCATCCATAAACGAAATTGAATGCACAAACAAGCGATTGCCCAGCTTACCGTATTAACTTGAACGCGAATATTATGTTGAAAATAGTGCCCATTAATGAAATCGAATGCAAATTTGCGAATTTGAAGTTTTCAATTTGACATTTGAGTGCCCATGTACGAATGTGAATGCTCGGAATGCGAATTTAAATGACCAAAGCGACTCCTCCAAGGCAATTGCACGAATTTGAATGCTCATAAACGAATTTGGGTGCGAAATTTAAGAAATTGGCCGGGAAAACATTAGTTAGCGTTCATAGATTGATTATACCCACTTCAAATTACGTTCATTTTGGTTAAATTTGGAATATTAGCCCCAACAATTTGGAATAGTTTACCACAAATAATAAAAGAGCTTCCATCTATCATTACATTTAAATCGCACTTAAAGACCCACCTTTTCCCTGTTTTGTAATGGAGTATTAAGTTAATATTTGTATGCATGTAATTATTAATTTTTTGATTGTATGATTGTATTTCTGTGTCTTTGTAAGCGCTATGATACCCGCGTGAATAGCGTATTTAAATAACAGTTATTATTATTATTATTATACAAAATAAAGTTACAATTTTATCTCTGAAACGCATACCACGTAGTGTTTTATAGTTAGGCGATGGGTACCGCGTGCGCGCGCCGAAGATATATTTTGTTTGTATTCTCCTCGACCACTGCGCGGCATCTCTCTAACCATTATAGGCGGCATCCAAAATCAAGTTTAATTTTGTTTACACGGAAAAAGTTTAATTTTGGTTTTAATTGTCTTTAACATGTGTTTTCAATCCACCTAATTCATATTTGAGTTCTCACTCTTTTCATTACCTGTAATTTTATCAGAAACTTGCAAAAGATTCCCTTGCACATGTTGCATAACTGCCTGAAACAGCTCACGATACCCGTACTACATGTTGTTTTTGTATACGTGCCGGTAATGGCCGAGAGCCTCCTGAAATGCATCATCAGAAACGGAAGCAGATTTTCATTTTCATTTGTTTACAATAATGCCATGTGAGTGATTTTACATTCAGTTGAAAATACAACATTTTAAGTCTATAAAAAGCTTACAATGATCTAAATTGAACCAGTCATGGCAGCAACAGGGCGCTATTCATCTCTGCCATCACACTTTCTAATGTCAAGTTTCAACTTTTGAAGTAACGGTCGCCTGCCTCCCCGATTTCAAACACAATTTCCGTTATTTTCGTGCGAATCAATCAAATAAAAGCCAACAGGTAGCAAGCATACATTTTTATTTAAAGGAAATTAATACATTCAATTTGAGTTCCGAGTGTTTTTTTGTTTTAATTTCTGGAGAGCATCTTATTTTGGGTGCCGCCTGTTTGGCCCCGCCATCTGTCTGGTTGAGCTAGGGTACCCCTTTAAGCAATCACTCTATCGGTTGGTGCGTTCGTATACATTTGCTTGTTTTAGTCCTTTCTCTTTTGGAAATGATAGGCCTGCAAAACAAATAATTAATCAATCAATAATTCCTTAAATTAATCAGTCAATCAATCAATCAATCAATCAATCAATCAATCAATCAATCAATCAATCAATCAATCATTCGATCGATCGATCGATAAATCAATCAATCAATCGACCGTTCGATCGTCCGTTGGGTGGGGCCCAACTGGCGGTCAAGTGATTTACCACTTTTAGCATTCAATACAAAAACACGCTATTTGCATTCAATTTCGCCAACGGATTTCACGGAAGGCGGTATTACGTCTAATCACGAATTTTCTCGCTTTAAATTGGATAACAATTTACGAAATAAAAACACGTTTTAAATGGAATGCAAACAAAATGTTTTCGAATGATCGTTAGATGAATTTGAATGCTAAAATAAAGAATTTGAACTGCAAAATACAGCTGTGGTGACAAAATCGGCGAAATTGAATGCACACAAAATGAATTCGTGTGGCCAACTTACGAAATTGACCGATACATCCTATAATAACACTCTTATCAAACTATCAACCTATATAAACATCATTCAACAAATCTATTATTTGTTTAATCTTTCGAACTCCCTTTCTTTCAATAAAAAAACAATTAATACATTATATTCAATCAGTCGAACATTCATCATGCAATCGATCGATCAGTCCACTTTTGAACTAACCGATCGATCCATTATTATGTAAGGATAGAACATCAGAAGTAGCTCTTCACTTTGCTCGTTTAATTCATATTTTCAACGATTAAAACAAATAGTTAATAGTACACCAATTTTAGACAATACTATAGGCATAATTCATATCTAAGAGAATACCTCAATTCAATGATAAATAAATCAATCAATTAATCAATGAATCAACAAATCGATCAACCAATAAATCTTTCAATCAATAAGATGTTTAGGAGAACAACTGTCAGAAAAAGAAATTACCCTTGGCAATGTTAAGTATTCAAACATATAGAGAAGCTGACCAGAAATATATAATATAAATGAAAAAGAGCAAGGAAAATTGAATCCCATTTTCTTTGCTCTTTTTTCATTTATTCCTATTTTGTAACGATTGAGACATGAGGTTTATAATACTCTCTCATAAATGAACATCACTTATGTACAATGCATTGTGAATATCTACAAGAATGATTATCTTCTCAAAATAATTATAAATCAATCAATTAATAAATAGATAAATCAATCAATCAATCAATCCACAAATCGATCTCACAATCGACCAACATTCAGTCAATAAAATATACATTACGTTATTTCTAAGATTACTGTATCATATTCTATGCGAGAAAATTACAGCGACAAATTGATGTCGATATCTCAGTTCTTGTCTCAGAGAGTCATGTACGAAGTCCAGAAGCCCAGGCGGTGTCACTTTTAACACAAAAACTGGTACAAATTAGTACCAAAAAATACCCTATTGTTCGCCTTTCGAGTATGTACATGAACAAAAATACCAATACATTAAAGGGATCTAGTAACTTTGTTGACAAGTGCAAAAAGCGATGCGTGGTTAATAAAATGTGTATTAGTGTGATCTGATATGTCCAGAAAGTAATGTGTGAAAATTCCAAGTTAATTGGATGTTATTTGGCCGAGAAATTAGTGAAAATGCAAAGTGATATTCATTTACTCATTGCACTTACTTTGTACACGGCTTAAAAGATCCCGTTGATAATTTAACATCCGAACACTTCAATCGTAAATATCTTTTGAACGAAATGGAAATTTTAAAAAACCGAAACCTGTCCACTGCTTTTATTGTTAATATGACTACTACAAGGTATGAGAGAACCACTAGAGTTCCGAATACGTTTTGAGGATTTGGACAATGTTACTAGATCCCTTTAAAATTTCAAGTACACAGACCAAATACAATTCGTGGCCCTTCACGAAAAGGAACCCTAGTCTTCAAATTTTGCGAACATTTATATGAAATTTGAACCCCCCTTTTCTACTTTCCACGAACATATTCATGACATAAATCATAAACACCTTTTTTTTCCACATTGTTAAAACGCTGTGTAAACAAATTCAACAACTTGTTGAAAATTTTCTACAACCGCTGTTTATTACATATGAACCATCCAACTCTTGTTGAAAACATTCAACACCCCCAGTTGTTTAAAGTTTACACAACTGTTGTTTTAATTTTGTCTACAACCGTTGTTTAGAATAGATTTTAAACAACCCTGTTGTTGAAATAGCAAATACAAAAGTGATTGTACTATAAAACGGCAAAGTCGGAATCGAACCGGGGACCTTTGGGTTATAAGACTAACACGCTACCTCGTCGCTATCTCGTTTCGCTTGGTTTGCAGTGGGACAAAAAGGGTTTTGTCGGGATGATTTTGCGGTCGAAACTATCACGTCATTTAACACGTTTAATCAACACTTGAACAGTGGCCGCTTTACACAACCCTTCTTTCTACAACTAATCATGCTACACCTAAGGTTGTATAAAAAGATTTAACAACCATTTTTACACAGCGTTTTAACAGTGCATTCCCGCGATTTTTGTTTTTCGTTCGCGAACACAAGCGAACATTTAACCCATTTTTCACGATATAGTGAACGACCATGCGTATACAGAGCCAATGTGAAGTAACACTACCGGGCCAGAAGCCGCCTATCCTTTAAAGGGGAATTAACCCTTATCCTTTTGACTTACTGGATGTGATGACTGATGAGAGCATAACTAATATCATTGCTAGTCACTTATTTCCTCATGAATATTCCTGATTACAAAAATAATCAATATTTTATGGACCACTGTCGTCTGCTTTCAATGCCCATAGGAGGCGGCCATTTCTTCAACTACTCGCGGTGAAATGACGTGGCAGGCGGAGAACACAATAGCATTAACGTAACCCGCTATTGTGTTCTCCGCCTGACACGTCATTTCACCGCGAGAAGTTGAAGAAATGGCCGCCTCCTGTTGGCATTGAAAGCAGACGACAGTGGGCCATAAAATATTGATTATTTTCATTATTGGGAATATTCATGAGGAAATAAGTGACTAGAAATGACAAGAGTTATGCTCTCATCACATCCAGTAAGTCAAAAGGCTAGGAGTTCCTTCCCCTTTAATGGGATAGTAAAGTTTGGGTTTAGAGGGCGCTTCAAGAAATAATTTATGTTGTGAGGTAATACAGAACTAAGTGTAAAATTTAAACAAGCACACATTTTTATTTCAGAATAAACTTTGTTCGATCAAAATCGGTTTAGAAACCGCTGAAATACCAATAAAATATATCCGATTTGGAGTGAATGTTGGGGCCCAACAATTATTCAATAATTCAAGAAAATTGTAATCAATTCTATGCATTTTTTGAAAAGATACCTAAGTAGCATTGAAAATTAATTTGTTGATCTCCCTATTATAAGCCCTCTTACCATAATTAAATAGTTGTGGAAGCAGCACAGTAACTTAACCGTGTATATGTTTTACTACCATTCAATGAGCACCGAGTTATAACATATACTGTTCTTGATCATGCATTATTCATGAGTTACGCGTCCATATCTTCTGACTTATTTGTCTGTTCCTGTCGTGAAAGCAGCTAAAATGTTACTTTGACCACTTCTTCTACAATTCTCATTTCGTAATTTTTTGCACATGTCAACAAACAAGACACAGCACTAGATCCGTTATATCAAAAACTTCTATGATTATGTAATTACGACGTGTAAGGTGCTACAGGCAATCAAAACAACTATGCTCGTGAAACGGGGTGTAGTTGAATCTCCCGAAAGCGATCCGCAGTCCTGCGATAACTCGTCGCGATCCTGAGAAGACCCGACCTCGTCTCTACGGTGAGCGACCCTGCATCCTGGAACCAGAAGGGACCGTTCCTGGCCATGCTGACAGAGCTCGTGTTCGGTCAGATTATCCAGACCCCGGCCCGCCAGCCCTTGCGGTGTCTTGCAACTTTCGTTGTAGTCCGTTGCCATGGTTTCCAGAAGCCATGGCACCGCTGCCGCTAACTCGCAGTCACAATGCCACGGGTTGCCTTCTATGCGTACACTCTGTGAAGTCGTTGGGAAGGTAGCTAAGGTCACCGTTACGAGATTGTTGTTGTCCAGATAAATGCGGATGTAACCAACTCCCTCAAACGCAGTTGGACTCAGGACACTCAACTGGTTGTGTGACAGATCGATTTCGACAAGATGCGGGTTTGAAACGAAACACCGAGGTGGGATAACCTTTATTTGGTTACGACTCAGTATGAGCTTCTGTAGACTCCAGAGATGTTGCAAGGAGGAGTCGTCTAGGGCGCAGATGACATTGAAGCTGAGGTCCAACAATACAAGGTTTATTATGCACCCCAGCTGAGGTATTCGTGACAGTGAGTTGGCTCGAGCACGCAGGGTGATCAGCTTCGTGTTCTGAAACAAAACAAAAGGGCAAACGAAGGAAAGGAATGATGAATTATAGAGTTGATTTACAGAATCAAGTTTCAGGTTGGCTACAGTCAATTTGTCAGTATTTCCCCACGTTACTATAGGTGCTCCCGAGATATCAATAAGAGATACTACAATGAGATGCGACATGAATGTCGCGTCAGTAATTGGATTACTGTGCATATCTATAGAGCTGAGCTTGCTACAGTTCTCAAAAAAAGCTCCCGAGATGTAGCGAATTTTGTTTCTCGAAGCGTCGAAACGTATCATATGACAAACTCCCGTGTTATTGTCACCATTAAGTGAAGTTAGATAATTGCTGGATACATATAGGTTATGAATACTTCTCAAGAAATGTTCAGAAAGTTGCCGTATCATGTTATGATCCGCAATTAGGGAAATAACGCTCGACTTGTGTGACCACAAGTTTGACAAACGCTCTTGATCTTGAAAGAAGAAAAGATCTTTGAAGAGATTCCGTGCTACGTTTATTTTTAAACCAAAACCATTCCCATGCATGGGAGAGAAAGACAAGCTAGGAGCTCCAATGCGGGTAAGTTGATTATCACTTAAGTCCAAGGTTTGTATTGTAGGCAAATTATTCAGAATCGTGATATTTTTGGCTGATGTGAGGTTGTTTCTGCCGAGATATAATCGCATAATAGTCGAGTTTAACCTGCCGATTATGGACGCTATGTCATTTTCGGACAGATCTAGGACTTCTATATTTGGGAAATGCTCTAGATCAGTTGCTCTTAGAGTCTGTATGTAATTTCTAGAAAGTATTAGTGTGACTAAGCTAGCAGACGTGAAGACTGGAAACGTAGCCAATTTATTTCCATCCAAATAAAGTAAAAGAAGCGAACTTGTTCCCTCAAAGGCATTTGGAACAATTGCACTAATTTTGTTATTTGACAACAAAAGTCTGGTCAATCGAGTACAATTCTGGAATCCGTCGAGGATTGTGAGTTGATTTGCCATCATGTTTATTATTTGTATTCGTGCTGCACTACAATCAAAATCCGTTCGGTTGACATAGCGTATTCTGTTGTTAGCAATGAAGAAGTAAGTCAGATTAGGAAAACATTTAATGAATGAAAAGTTGTCTAACCGATTCCTATTTGCATCCAATACAGTAATTAGAGATACACAACCAGAACATTTCGCTGTTTTGTCCATAAGTTGTGGGTCTGCATCGACTGTCCGTGTCCGTGCGCCTGGCCTTATTTCGATTTTTTCAATTGTATTACCTTCAAGATATAGGCTTCTCAAGTTTGGGAGTTTTGTCACGTCGTAGGTAAACATCCCGCTCATTTTGTTTTCCATTAAGTTTAAAGAGCGCAAGTTTTTCCATTTTTGCCGAGAGGTTTACATACGTAATAAGGTTGCGAGATAGATCTAAGTGCGTCAGATATTCTTGGTGCCCTTGGATGACGTCCGAGAGGCGACGGATGCTGTTTCCTCTCAAGACAAGAACACTCGGACATTTGTGGCTAATTGCTTCTCGAGAAAACAATGATATTAGATTATCCGGCATGTGCAATACTTCAAGACTCATCGGCATTGGTGTAAACACTTCGTGGATTTTGTTTCCAAGTAAAGATATTCTTTTAACGGAGAGCATCCTTCTCATATCTGGCAATACAGCGATCATATTATGATTCAGATCGATATCTTCTATTTGTTCAGCGGAGAGGATCGTGTGCACATCAAACACATGGAGCTGTCCATATTCGCACTCGATTGTGTTAATCCGCATGGTGAGGTTTGCTAGTCCAGTCAGCAGATTTTGGGACAGTTTAAGAACCATTTTCCACGGGGTTCCCACCAGTGCAGTTTGAGAGCTGGTGATCACCTTCAGTAGGTTCGAACCTAAATCAAGTAATCGAAGCGATGGCAATCCTCGTAGAGGCGGTACATCTGTTAGTCTGTTGCCATACAAATGTATTTGACTTAGCATTGACAGACCACTGAAAGCAAACTGCTCAATAACAGATATCGCATTGTTGCTAAGTAAAAGCGTGCGGACAGAAACGAACTTGGCAAATGTGTCGTTTTCTAGTTTCTTGATTCTGTTGTATTTCAAACTGATTATCCTGGTGTCCGGCGATGTTTCATTGACCTTGGGGACTTCTGTTAGGAAGACACCGTTGCAGTGAACAGTAATGAGCGATCTGTAGCACTTACATGGTGAGGGGCACTGGAGAGCCCGAACTGATCCCTCAGACATCGCAACAGGTGCACAACAAACGTATATAATGGTCATTAATACGCAAAGTTGACCCATCGGACGAACTATGACCGAGCAAGGTGGGGAACAATAACTGCGGAACTTCGCCATGACTAATCTGATTTAGTTGCAACACAATTCTGTATATTTCCTCTCTATTATAAATAGGCAAACCGGAGGACGGAAAAAAATATTGATTTGTTGTAGCCGTTCATCAGAAAAGTGACGCTGAATCGAGAATGTCTTCTTATTTATATAACGTTCATTTACCATATTTACCGTACGTGATGGATTTGATAATCACGATCGATGGGATAGGGGGATTAACTTGGATTCCCACTATAAGCCAGTTCGTAGTTACAATCTGCGCATGCGCGTAATTACCGATCTAGACTTCCGGGTATTCGGATATTCCATCGATCGTGAGAATTGACGGAGCCACACGTGCAATTGAATGCGACTTGTTTGTTTACGTTTTTAAGAATCTGGATCTGGATCAAAATCAGCCAATCAATCGTTTTTGTATTCACCACATCAAAGGTTAATATCATAATATGTACTATTTCATAGAACAAGAACCGGTTTGATAGAATGTGTTATTCATGTGTAATGATGATATTTATTTATCAAAAATTTCACCGAGCCTTTCTTGGCCTTGCTAGCTAGGTAGCACGCACTGGGTATGTACACACGTAGGTTGTACATAGCATTCCGCTTGCATTCCGCTTGCTGCACTATCCAACGCAAAAACAGTTTTTGCCGGCTGATTTCTCTCTCCATTTATTAGCAAATGCAAACAAAATTTCGTTTATGTGATCCACAATTTATATAAATTGATAATGATTACCGACTTTCTTGTTTTGAAGACCGCAACATGTAGAAAAAATTATTATATCCCGTCTGTTTTCCTTGCCGATGTCGTCCTAAAACATATAGCGTTCAATTATTGAACGGTACAGTGTACGAATGGGCGGTATGCTTATCTCCAGCCTTGTAGCATTATTGTGTGATCATTGAATGATCCACCTGGATCATTCACAAGAAAGTTGATTGTACAAGAAAGTTGATTTGGAGAAAAATCGGTAAATTCTTGAAGATATTTTACATCAAATGTGTTCTTTATGAGTTAATGCAGCTGCTCGTATTTTTTCCACTTTGATTTTATGCATCTAATGTTTGTTTTATGCTGTCAAACTAAAAGTATCCGGTAAATAGGACATGATACCATACACTTAGCTGTACGTTGATGGAGTATCGACATATGACCTGTGACGTCACCCAAGCTCCATGGTCTAATTACGAACTGGCTTATTATAGAAGCTCTCGCTCGAATTCGGATCCAGCATCTATGGATTGAACATGGCACGCAGGCTACTTTAAGATAGCAGCAAGTTCCTGAAAAATGGGCTTGGCGAAATTCGTGCCACATCTTTTCATTTTTCTACGATATGAAAAAAACACGTGTTGATGCAAAGCGATAAAACACAGCGTCTTTTGGAGCAAGACACCCACACACAGCTTGCGTGTTATAGTTCGTCCAGTCAGCACGCGTACCGTGTCATAATGCGTCGATCCAAAATAGATCGAACTAATGGAGTGGTCACACGACACTTGCGACGACCTGCAACAAGACAATAGAACTTATGAAGGGCCGATCATGTTCGAAATAACTAGACGTTACAACAAAATGCAAATATCGCAATAAATTCGGTCTAATTCCCAAGTATAGCCATACATAGGTTATGTGTATTACATTTCGGCTAAAATAAACATTACATGTGATTTATCGTGCTTAATAAGCATTATAAGCCCGGTTTTGGGTTGTTGATCAAACAATAGCACGACCGGTCACGTGGAACGCATGCGCCGTGTGTTCTCTTGCGACGGCAGGTTCCCATCGCAAGTCCCGTCGCAAGGTTTTGGACATCAACAACTCGGTTCAAAATCCGTTGCGATCAAAACAGTAGAAGAGAGAGAGAGAGAGCATGCGGTGATTGCGGTTATTGCGGTGGTTGCAGCTCACCCTATTGTCCTATTGAAATTGTATCCATGGCAAATATTCATGGTTTGGTAGACAATACTTAATCCTGAATACTTCAGGCAAGTCTCATCGCATGCGGTATAATTGCGGTGACCTTTTGAAATTGTATCCGTGGCAACGATGCATTGTTTGGTAGACAATGATTTATCCTGAATACTCCTGGCAAGCCTCTAGATATTTCTGCTTTTCATCAAAAGTTATTTATTCTCATTACACACCCTCACCATTGAAAGGGAGGTATTCAACTGACAGATTTGTAGTGTCATGATTGGGATCGGCATCCACATGACAACGAAGGGGGGGGGGGGGGGGGGGGTCTCGGCTCTTGCGCTCTTGGGCCCAAGATTCTCCTTCATGTCCCACAGTTATTATTATTGTTGTTTTTCTACCTTGTTTACCGCGGTAATTTATATTTGGCCCATTGGGGGTCTTTGTATTAGATTTATCATTATTATTATTAGTAGTAGTAGTAATAGTAGTAGTATTCTATAATGTGTGCATCAAGATCAACATAAGAGCAGAGAGATATTAACGCTCATCCTTGCATTGCGGAACATTGTGTGAGTGTTTATATAGTATATCTGCAGTGAGTTTGTACAGGGCGGTGATGTATTACAGACTTTTACACTATCCGCCTTTCATACGCGCACGTGACCAATCGCAAGCTGTTGCAGGTCGTCGCAAGTATTGTGTGACCATACCACAAGTTAATAAAATCTCATCGATGCAGACGTTAGTACGTGCTGTTGGTGTGTGTTCTTGTGTGTATAGATCTGCAGTAATGCGAGTAGTCATCGATCCCAAACATTTCACGTGCATTATTTGTGTATCGTGTGTATAGACAAACATGCAGTAATGCTAGTAGTCATCGATCCCAAACATTTCCCGTGCATTATTTGGTTACAGTCCGTTATTCCGAAGGTTCGTTATTCCGAAGGTTCAGTTATTCCGAAGGTTCGTTATTCCGAAGGTTCGTTATTCCGAAGGTTCGTTATTCCGAAGGTTCGTTATTCCGAGGGTTCGTTATTCCGAAGGTTCGTTTATCCGAAAAAAATATCGGGTTCGTTATTCCGAAGGTTCATTAGTCCGAAAATAAAATAGGGTTCGTTAATCCGAAAATTAAATCCAGTGATGTGTCCGAGTCCAGTCAGTCCGAGTCCGAGTCCAAGTCCGAGTCCGGCCTTCCAAGTCCGAGTCCGAGTCCGAGTCCGGCACATGTGCAAATATAAATAAATAAATAAATAAATAAATAAATAAATAAATAAATAAATAAATAAATAAATAAATAAATAAATAAATAAATAAATAAATAAATAAATAAATAAATAAATAAATAAATAAATAAATAAATAAATAAATAAATAAATAAATAAATAAATAAATACATAAATACATAAATAAATAAATCAAAAGATAAATAAAAGAATCAATACAAAAATGAATGAATGAATGAATAAATAAATGTAAACAAAAATAAATGACTGAAAAAAAATAAATAATAAAAAAAAAAAAATAAATGAATAAATAAAAAAAATAAAAAAAATAAATAGATAAATTAATAAATAAATAAATAAATTAATTAATTAATTAATTAATAAATAAATAAATATATAATAAATAGTGGAAAGAGTGGAAACTGAGATATCCGTTTGGATACGAAACTGCATTAGCGCCAAAATTCCCCGGTCTCGTGCCGGACTCGTCGCCGAGTCATCGAGTCACGGGCCCCGAGTCTGAGTCCGAGACCGAGTCATGAACCTTCGAGTCCGAGTCCGAGTCCGAGTCCGGCACAAACGGACTCGAGTCCGGTCTCGAGTCCGAGACCGGACTCGAGTCACACATCACTGATTAAATCAGGTTTGTTATAATACTATAATTTGTGTTTTGTTTATTTAATTTGACCAGACCAATCAAACATTTACGTTTATTTTATCTCTTTATATGAAATTATAGCATTATAACAAACCCAAATTCATATTCGGATTAACGAACCAGATTTCATTTTAGGAATAGCGAACCTTCGGAATAACGAACCCGATTTTATTTTCGGACTAACAAACCTTCGGAATAACGAACCTGATTTCATTTTAGGAATAGCGAACCTTCGGAATAACGAACCCGCGGAATAACGAACCTTCGGAATAACGGACCTTCGGAATAATGCAACAAATGTTCGGATTAACGAACCCTATTTCATTTTAGGATTAACGAACCCTCAGGTATATGAAATTTGCGTGTTCGGAATAACGAACCTTCGGAATAACGAAGCGCACCCCATTATTTGTGTATGCCATGTGTATAGATCGACATGCAGTAAGGCGGACTAACGCAGTATGGTAGAACAACCTTCGCTTCTTCATTGTTGGCCAATCAGAGAGCTCGATTTCTGGTCGGATACGGTCCGAAGGATACTTCGTGTTGTCGATGTACACAATTTTCTGTGTCTTCGATGAATCGAAGTAACGTATTCAAATCCAGATCCCTGGTTTTGCAGAGAGACGGGGTGAAAAAAAGAAAGAAAGGGAAACGGACAATGGAATATGGTGGCCTTTAATGTGAATCCAGGCACATAGCCAGGATTTTTCACGGGAGGGTAGACCGGCAGCCCAGAGGTCTTTTGTGCATCGAAAAGCGTACTGATTGTTGAACATATGAATATTTAGAGGAGAATGTAACAAATCGAAAAATATGAGTCTCCCGGGGTGTACCCGTGGATAAAGGGGTCCTTTGCGCCTCCATAGTTTGGCCCCTGGGGATTGTCCGATGCTTCTATTTTTTGCGAATGTACCGTGGTTAACATCGCTCACGGCGGGGAGAGCGAAACAAATTACAAAAGGATCGCCGATGCGTATCGATCTGGCAATTTCGGAAAATTTGTTTTTGAAAGACGAAATACACGTTGATGCATTGGGGATTATATACAAAACCTCTTGCAACTTAACAAATATGTCTTACAGATTACAGAATACATATTGGATACAAATGTCATCCGTTAAATTACCCCACAGATGCCTCTGAATGTTGAAGATCGACTCGTCAAAGTTGTCTTTAAAAAAATGAGCTTCCACTTTCAGAAATTGTATTTCCGTACGTAAATGTTATAAATGAACCCATACGACACGATCGCTGCACAAAATTAGACGTAAAGGTCAGTTGTATGTGTGTATTGGCGCCATAACTGCATGTAGAGGACAATATACATTCTTTTGCAGGATCTCAAATTGGCTTGTAATGGAGCAGTCACACGATGCTTGCGACGACCTGCAACAGCTTGCGATTAGTCACGTGCGCATATGAAAGGCGGATAGTGTCAAAGTCTGTAATACATCACCGCGTTATACAAACTCACTGCAGCTATACAATGAACACTCACAAAATGTTTCGCAATTCAAGGATGAGCGTTACTATCTCTCTGCTCTTATATTGATATGGTGTATACGATGCACAAATTATGGAATACTACTACTACTACTACTAATAATAATACTAATAATAATTATAATAGTAATAATGATAATAATAATAATAATATTTAATAATAATTAATAATAATAGTAGTTCTTATTTATATCGCGCCGAATAGCCTCTAAGCGTCAGACCCGCACAATTACCTTGTACACATCCTCTTCTCCCCGGGGAGCTTACTAGCGGTGGGCAACACTATTGGTGTACCAAGCTTATATTAAATTAACGTGAGTATGGAGCCATAACAAAGAAAAATGTTGCAAAACATAAACATAGGACGGGGTGCAAGCTTTTGGCTTTTAGCTCATACAAAGACCCAAAATGGGCCAAATATAAATTACCGCGGTAAACAAGTTAGAAAAACAACAAAAATAACAACTGTGGGACATGAAGGAGAATCTTGGGCCCAAGAGCGCAAGAGCCGAGACCCCCCCCCCCCCCCCCCTTCGCTGTCATGTGGATGCCGATCCCAATCATGACAATACAAACCTGTCGGTTGAATACCTCCCTTTCAATGGTGAGGGTGTGTAATGAGAATAAATAACTTTTGATGAAAAACAGAAATATTTGGAGGCTTGCCTGGAGTATTCAGGATAAATCATTGTCTACCAAACCATGCATCGTTGCCATTGATACGATTTCAATAGGTCACCGCAATCACCGCATGCGACGAGACTTGCCTGAAGTATTCAGGATTAAGTATTGTCTACCAAACCATGAATATTTGCCATGGATGCAATTTCAATAGCTCAATAGGGTGAGATGAAGCCACCGCAATAACCGCAATCACCGCATACTCTCTCTCTCTCCTCTATTGTTTTGATCGCAACGGATTTTGAACCGATATTTTGATGTTCAAAACCTTGCGACGAGAACACACGGCGCATGCGTTCCTCGTGACCAGTCGTGCTATTGTTCGATCGACAACCCAAAACCAGGCTTATGATGCTTATTAGACACGGTAAATAACATGTAATGTTTATTTTAGCCGAAATGTAATAAACACAACCTATTTATGGCTATAATTGGGAATAATACCGAATTTATTGCGATATTTGCATTATGATGTAACGTCTAGTTATTTCGAACATGATCGGCCCTTCATAAATTCTTTTGTCTTGTTGCAGGTCGTCGCAAGCATCGTGTGACTGCTCCATAACGCAAAAGGAGGCGACCTCGTGACGCATGACCATAGGTGAATGTGTGTGTGTGTGTGTTTGTGTGTGCCCTGTCGCTATGTCATGCGCTCATATTGGTTCCTCTGCATTCGGCTATTTTCGAGACGGGTGTTTATCTAATGTCTTAAAATTAATTTGTAAGTGGAAGCCCTGTTTGATCTTGTTTTAGTGATGGGGTTCATTCAAATGTATTTATATGGCCTTTGGCATATTTAAACGTGCTATCAATATGTATTCTGTAATCTGTAAGACATATTTGTTAAGTTGCAAGAGGTTTTGGATATAATCCCCAATGCATCAACGTGTATTTCGTCTTTCAAAACAGGCAACGTAAAATTTTCCGAAATTGCCAGATACGCATCGGCGATCCTTTTGTAATCTGTTTCGCTCTCCCCGCCGTGAGCGATGTTGAACACGGTACATTCGCAAAAAAATAGAAACATCGGACAATCCCCAGGGGCCAAACTTTGGATCTAAAAAGGCCTTGGATCTAAAAAGGCCTACAATGTTTGTCTTTCGTGAGGTAGACGAAATATATACAGTAGAACAATTTAAGTAATTGTATAATAGTTGCGGACGCTGTGGATTAAAGATTTAATTGTCTAGCATGGGGATGCTAAAACCAACGGATCGCTATTTTGAACTAGGCTAGAACTTCGTGCGCACTGCATGCATGGGATACACTGAGTCAGTGTGTATATAGTCTTTGGTATTTATTAGGCAACGTGCGCAGTGCGTTTGCAAGATGGCACCGGGCATGCATGGGAAAAACGAATCCAAACAACCTGTAAGTACACATTGCATGTCAGACCTTAGGACTTTTAAAGGGACTTAGTAACATTGTCCAAATCCTCAAAATAAATTTTTCATTCTAGCGGTTCCCTCATACCTTGTTGTATTCGTATTAACAATAAAATCATGGGACAGGTTTCGGTTTTTCAAATTTCCCTTTCGTTACAAAGATATGTACGATCGAAGTATTCAGATAAGAAAAACTCCGGGCGAGTTTTTCTTCTGTGTACAAAGTGAGTGCAGTGAGTTATTGAATATCACTTTGAATTTTCGCTCATTACTTGGCCATGCAATGTCCATTTGACTTGAAATTCTCACACAATGCCCTGTGGACATATGGGATAACAATAATATACATTGCACCAACCATTCATCACTTTTTGCACATGTCAACAAAGTTACTAGATCCCTTTAACAGTTGAAGAGACGTTAATATATTATTGATCAAATATCTACTGCTCTTACACTGCATGGGTACAGTGACTGGTGCAGGAATGTACGTTGTATTACTGGTGAGTTATGTTTATAATGATAATAATGATAACTTGCATTTATATGGCGCTTAATACTGGGTTTCTAAGCGCAAGTAGTATTACCCATGGTCATCAGGTACAGTTCAAACCCACCCCCACACATTGATATTGCGTACTTTCTCAACTCCCTGGGGATCATACATGTACGGTATACTGAATTCGGCTCCTTTTCATCCCAAATGACAAATAAATTGCATTAACCATGATCTTGAGTTATTGCATGATTATATGTGAATTTATTCCGAATATTGAGGAAAATCGAATGCATCTCCTTATACTTTCATTTATTGATTGCATATACCCATGTTGTTTAGGTTATGATCGATACAGTGTATACCCAGCATATACAACAACAACAAAATAACCGGGGTAGCCTACTTGTTTAAATATAAATCTTCAGTATAGAAGATCGAATGTACATTATCGTATTAATATCAAATTAAAGGAAGTTTAGTCGTCGATAGGTAAGGTATACATGAAATATGTAATCGTTCATGCATGACATGTTATGGCCAATTAATAATATCGAGATCTGGGGGGTGTTTCACAAAGATTTTAAGTTGAACCTAACTTGGACTAAGTTGGTCTTCAAAATTATGGAAAGCCATTTGTAGCCTTGGAATACAATATGTTCAAAATCAGCAAAGCAAAATGTGTAGACTTTTCATAAATGTTGCATCAAGAACATGAAATCTCTTTGATAATAGGAAATATTAATGGTTTGAATCAACATTTTATGCCTATGAAAAAGGACTTTTACAACAATTTTTCAGATAAACTAATGGCTGTCCATACTTTTTTAAGTCCAACTTCCGAGTTAAGTTCAACTAAGGATCTTCGTGAAACACCCCCTGTTTTGAAATAAACCACAAACAATGGTGGATAACACCATTGGAATGAAATAAGCATGCCAGAGTTGAGGGGCAAGTAACTTATAACATTATTTTGACTTTTGTTTACGAACACCCATTTCTAATAAATACAAAAAAACATGGCCTGTTTATGAGAACATCGACATACCAACTCTATGGTCATAACCAATCCTGACATAACAGCACCAATATAGTTTGATTAAAGGACCTAAATAATACAACGTACTTTGACACTTATTCCATAGTTGATGACTTGAAACATAGGTCTGCCGGAAAAAAATTCATGAAAATAAAAACAGTAGTGATTTAAGACTAGTTTTTTTATGCCAAATCTCACTTAGCAGCCAGTTTACGCCCCACCCACATTTAGGGTCCGGAATCGGCAGCGTGATCGACATGTGATCGACAATTCATTGGCTTACGTCATGACGCGTCATCTACAGAATTTAGTTCATTAGTCCGTTCTTTAGATGACGTCACATTTTGGCGATTTAAAAGGGGCGCTCCCAGGACAATTAGATATTTACTAATTACCCCCAAATTGATTGATTTCATGACAAATGACTGCCAAATTCGGGAAAAATTACATATAGAGAGCCGAATTGTGAAAATTAGGCCATCTAGACGCTGTAGTTCCTTTAACAAGTTGTTCATTAAAATATCATCCATATTATCACTAGCACTTCTAGTCGGCGAATAAATGCATGATTACAAGACTCAAGAGATTATCTGGGAATTCAGTATCTTATAGGGAATTAGCACTCTAGTTGTTCGTTCGTGGAACCTATAAAGTTAGATTTATTGGCTACATACGTGTATACAGTATAGCAGTGGTGGGGCCTAATACACGATATTGCCATTACTATTATTAGGCCAAATGTTGGCCACTTGTACTAGTCTGTACTAGTATAGCTTGTCTCTATCGAGCAGTCTATCCGTCCGACAGCATACCTAGCACAAGCTGACGAATCCGTCAGGATATGCTAGCATATCCTGCGGCCCAGACAGGCTATCCGCCCAGACAGATTATGCGCCGACACCGGCCTATATACAGTAACGTCTTTCCAATGCAGTACACTTAATTCATCATCTGTTTATAATTTCAATGTCAGTATTATTATTCTTCAAATTTTTTGTTTTCTTCAAAAATAGGTCGTATCGGTAATTATCATGAGGCTACTGTCATTAGCTCAAGTATTCTCCACCTTTCCTTTGGTATGATGTATTGATTAGAGTGCGTGACCATGAGCACAGCATGCGTTAACCCATCATGCATGTCAAAGGGTAGACAAGGCAAACATAATTAATAATGTAGACTAATATTCGCAAGTGACTAAAGCCCGCCGCAAAATGCACAGAGCCAACTCGACCCGATCTGACTGGTTTTCAGTCAGTTTATAGCTCAGTATATATACTACTAAAAAAAAGTTAAAGGGATAGTTGAGTTCTGGTAAGGAGAGTACAGTTTTGGTGAAACTGAATTTTAGTAACCAAAACCTGCATCATTACATTACAAACTAATAGTTATAACTAGAAAGGAACACAAAATTACAAATGACGTAGTAAAGATCATGTTATCATTCAAAAAGAGCCGTTAAAACGTAAGAGGGCGCTCTCTTAACACTCATCGGTTTCAACCATTTTGAATAAAATATTGTGCATGTGATGTTTTGTTGAAATAGTGATTAGATAGAGAAATAACCAACAACTATTTAAATACCTATTTTGTAACTTTTTGAAAAGAGGAAGCATTTTTTTGAATTTTTAACGGCTGGTTCAAAATTCTCTAATAAACCCGGGGCCCCGGCTTTATTACAAATTGTTATATTTATGGATATTTCAGCCGTCTCTGAACCGATTTTGATCAAACAAAGATGATTTTATTATTTAAATATTATGCTCTTTCAAATTTTACACTCACTTTTTCATTACCTCACACAAAAAAAAAGTAGTCTAGCGCCCTCTCTACCAAAACTCAACTATCCCTTTAAGGATCACTTTTTTCTTAACTTGCATTTTTCCCAAACTATGAGTGAGGTCTTACCTAGTTGTTCTTTTTTTTTTTGACTAGGTGGTTTCCTCATTGGATTTTAAAAATTATGCAAGAGACATTATGCAACAACTGAACCACATGTGATATTGATTACAGTGTGTCTGAGGTCATTTAGGAGTAAAATATGTCATTTTAAAATTATACACAAAATAAAAAGTGATCCTTAACTTTTTTGAGTAGTGTATGTTGCCTCAGGACTCCTGTTTTAATTTGCCGGTCAAGAGCCAGTCGGAGATCATTAATAAATAATTGAGGCCGATTTAGGGGATTCAACATGTTGAATCGGCTACGACTGGGTGGAACCGACTCTAGCCTGACTGACTGAGTCGGCTCTGTGTGCGGGTATTGTTGAATTATCATGCTACCACATACAAAAAGTGACGAAGGGTTAAGACTCGATACCATGTAGGCTACATGTGTACAGTGTGAGTAAAACAAACGAAACCAGATTTAAATAGCTTATAAATCCGAAATTCTAGACATATATTAGTTGATATTGATAGACTTGTTAAATCTTGAGAAATTGCTTTTAAAATGATATATATCATACACTTTGGTCGCTTTACGCTTCACCGAAAGCAAACACTACCCGTGTCCAAGTTTGCAGTTGTCTTGTTCCATCATGAATGGCTGCGAACACCAGACAACAGGATGCAGCCATTCACAAAACAAGAAAACTGCAAACTTGGACACGGGTGGGTTTTGCATGACTGTGGATAATTAGGTCGCATTCGGTGAAGCGTCAAGTGATCAGAGTGTATGAACATCATTTTAGTGGTATTTTGCCAAACTGTATCATGATACCAATATTAACAAATATGTTTAGAATTGCGTATTTATTAGTTAGTAAAGTCCGGTTTCGTTTTTTTTTTTACTCACACTGTAAACTATAGTTTGACAAAGGTCTATAGTATAAGGGGGGAATATTGCTTGGATCTAGTAACTTTGTTGACAATTGCAAAAAGTGATGAGTGGCTAATAAAATGTGTATTGTTGTGATCTGATATGTCCACAACGTAATGTGTTAAAATTGATGTTATTTGGCTGAGAACTTATGAGCGGGAATGCACAGTGATATTGACTAACTCGTTGCACTCCTTTGTACACAGCTTAAACTATCCCGTTTATAAATTAGTTTAAAATCCGAACTATCGTAAATATCTTTTGAAAGAAATGGAAATCCGAAAACCGAAACCTGTCCCATGCTTTTATTGTTAATATGAATACAACAAGGTATGATAATGAGAGAATAGCTGGAGTTCCAAGTAAGTTTTAAGGATTGGGACAATATGTTACTAGATCCCTTTAAGAATTATAGTCACACGGAGTTTTATAATATCTTGCCTTTGGATTTTGATTATTTGCGACTCCGAACAGATCTATTTAACTTAAGTATGATATGTCTACTGAGTGATGTGTAGACGTTTCATGTATATATGGCAAAATATAATGAGCGAAAATGCTAAGTGGTATATTTTGCTGACAAATTGACATAATGTACAGTATACCGTAATAGTTTGACTAGAGGCGCTACTTTCTCACAGTATTAGCAGATATTATCAACAGCCCCAGCCCCGTCCACAAGGATCTAGTATAATGAATATGTATCTAGCCCTTTGTCAACGATCTTCGAGCAGGTCTTAATGAATATTCATGATAGCATAATCATGTAAAATTGAGAAGAGGTAAACGTTACTTAGGGGAAAAAACCCACCAAGCAAGCAGAAGTAGCTCTTGGGTCGGTGGTTGGTGCAAATCATTCTAGGCATGGTGGTATGTAAAGCCGTAGGTTCAAGTCGCATTGGATTAATTATGTTTTTATTCTTCGATTTCATAGGAAATTTTTTTAAACAAATGCCACCGTTTTGTGCATAGGAATAGGAAGGAAAATCATTTACTTTTTGTCAGATACACAATTATGACATTCAGGTGAAATCATGGCATTCCCTGTCCCACCCCACCACACCCCACCCACACCCCACCCACACACATACACACAAACACAAACACACTAGTTAAGAGTCGTGTAGGCGGGGGGGGGGGGGGGGGCATGGGCGTCGATCTGTCATTGATACCCATTCATCAGGGGGGATGATCTATTCATCCATCCCCCTGATGAATGGGTATTACGTAAGTATCGACGCCCATGGGGGGGGGGGGGGGGGGGGTGCATGTCCGTCGCCAAAAATGTTCGAGGCCGAGACCGAGACCACTTATTCAGTTGTTTCCCCAAGGCCGCCAAATACTGGTAAAGGGGGAAGGGGCAACTTGTAACTTGTAACGTGTTTTTAAAATAATGTTTGTTATGAATTTTCGACACCCTTGGGCCTTGGTCCATTTAACGATGTCTCTCAAGCTACCCATCATCCTTCCCCTTCGACCCCTCCAAAATATTTCACTGAACATCACGACCAGTAAATCAATGAGGATTACGTATTGTATTAGAATTACTTTAAGAAAATACCCGCCTTAAAGCCAAATCCCCTAAATGCTGGTAGATGACAATTAAAAACAATTCAATCAAATTAAACATGTTAAATAGCAATGTAGCTATCGAGTATGTATGTACAACATGCATTCTGCCTCATAGCCATTGGTTCCTGATATGTGTGAATAAGGGAATGTGTTTTACATTAACATGTTATAGTATTTTCACAAATCATTCCATAGAAAATATTCCATGTACAAATATTTATTACAAAATCGCTCTATATTTAAGCATTATGTTCATCTAATAAGGTAATTTGTCTTTAACTAGTTTTCTCTTTCCAGTTGAATTTCTATTCATCACGATCACCTGTTTGGTTTCCATGTGATTCTTTTGATATCATATTTTACGACGCACACTGAAGCTGTTACTAGGCAGATAAACCTCGTACAAGCAGTCGATCTGTTTGAATATTACGTAACTATGCATTATAGCGCTCTCTGCATGATAGTCCATTTTGTAATGGCATATTATGCCGTTGATTTACAGTCGATTAAGTGATCGAGGTTATCCCAGATGTCGTCATATTTTGAAGCACTTGGGCAAAAAATATAGTAGCGATCTTGTCTATTGGAGGAGAAATGTTGTCCCTTTATCAATCTGAGTGGACTTTGGGGCCAACAATAGCCTATCTAATAGGCATCGTGCTGTCTGGCAGGTTCTACCGGCAGTGTACTAACCGCGATATGCCTAGTTTGAGCGTGCAGCGCGAAGCCTATCGTCAGTCATGAACGTGAAAAGTTTTTATTTTCTTTATTTGCATTGATTTACATTGATTCTTCGTACGAATTCTACGAACCCCCTGCGAAGCTATTTCATGAATATTTATGTGACATGGACCAAAATAGGCCAATGAGCGATGAGGCTGTAACGCATGAACTCTGTAGTGCATGCAGTTCATGCAGTGGCCAGAGAACTCGCAGTCACACACAGTCTGGTCACACACAATCTCACACTGCACAGTACAGTGCGCCATGCGCTATGCGACGTCTCTCTCTTCCTCTCTCTCTCTCACACAATTTATCTCTGACTACGGGAACTGGTTGGTCTGAGTGCAAAGTTTATGGCGATTTCAGAATCATGAAGGGAATGGGTTAAAGTTTAGGCCATAAATTGAGGTCGGTACGTTGCTTCACGTCATACATACAATAAACATATATGAATAATGATGAGTAAATGACTGATGATAGGCGGATGCGCTCCGCGCATCGGGTTCGAGATCACTGGTTTTTCGTCTCCATAACGCGATTAGTACTTGCCAGAAAGCTCAGACGCCTATCGATAGGCTAGGCCAACAATTGATTTATATTGGGATTACAGATACTTGCTAACTTTATTCTGGTATTAACGTGTGTGAGGTGTGTGCGCTATGTGCGTACTGTATTTGAATGAATGCAAACAAAACCAATCATGAAAACATTGTTTTTAAATGCAGGTTACAAAAGAAACAAATGAATTGAAACAATTTAAAACAAAATAAATAAAAGAATATAATGAACAAAAAATGACGAGAAAAAAAGTGAAATGAAAGGAGAATGACACAAAACAGGGAAACAGTACCAACAACTAATACTATTAAAAAAAACGCAGGACTTCATTTGGGTGGATTTGATCCGCGTACTTTGAGATCTAAAAACAGACCAATACCATCTACCGTTGAACCACGTTCTGAAGCGGAATTTTAAGCATATTCTTTCAGCCCTTTCACACATCTTCGACATGTTTAATTCATGCTTATGTATAATTATTCAGAACAGGTGTACGATCTATTGCATTATTTGAGGCGCTAGGAGGAACATTATTGTTCGAACTGTATTATTCTGTCCAAGCAATCGTTATCCTCATTGTGCTCTCCGCATTATCTGTTTTGAAAAGGAACTCATGATGCACCACCAACAAGACTATTCACACTATTTCAAATGAATAGCAACAACATATACATTTGCATAATCTCTTGAGTTTCATCTCAACTATAGAGATAGAAACATATTGAATAACATAACAGTTTCCAAGTTACAACGTGCAGCACTAGCAGCATAAAATCAAAGAATGCATGACACGGCATCTCAAGTTCGAATCTGACATGAACATAATCGTAGTCATAGCGTGCGTGTGCTGTGTGCATGTATACTATAACGGGTGTGTTTGTGTCCGTGTGTGTGTGGGGGGGGGGGGGGGGGAGGGGGGCGGGGCTGGGTTGCTCAACATTGCTTCCTATTCATAAGTTGTTATTAATTCTTGGTTGGAAAAGAGTAAAATAAAATTTGTGCTTGATGAAGAGTTGGCTGAAACAGGGTGATGAATCAATTTTAAAATGACCCTACCCCCTCCATCCACTAATATATAAAGCTTAATACTATTACTAGGGCAATTCCACGGTAACGGAAGGACATTCAGACACAATTTTGGAACTTCAATCAAATAATTCCAGGATCCTGCTTTTGATTTTTTATTCTAAATGGCTTGTCTTTGATCCTTGTTGGGACACCTTTGATTTCCACTATTTCTAAAATTTTGACCGCATTATGTAAATTAGATATGGACACTAATGAGGCCGGTAACGGAAGGACGCCAAAATGGACATGGATTTTCAATTTGTTTGGTTATGACCCAATCTCCGTGAAGTTACGAGGTTTATCATGATAAGTTGGTTACTAGTCAATTTCCTTATGTTCACAGAGTATAACACCACCTTTTAAGAAAAATATCTACATTGGTATATTAATTATGAGAAATTAATTACTCCAGTGTTCGGTAACGGAAGGACGGTAACGGAAGGACCTCTGAAAAGTCTATTGGAATTGTACAATGAAATTAATTTTGAAATTTAAAGACCATTTATGAGAAGGAAACATCTCTTTTGTGGTCTAAAATGAGTTTGTATCATAGATAGCATATGGACATCACAAGCATTTACATTTCTATTTTTTTCTTACTATATTTCATGCTCCAATGGCTCTTATTCATGGTCAATCCATGGTAACGGAAGGACACTCAGACACAAATTGTCAACTTTAAGAAAGACATTTTTAAATACTGGTGTTTTTAGAACAGTCTATTTTGATAACAATACTTCCAAAACATACAGTTTTAAGGTCCCATAATTTTTTTATTTTTTTATCTCCGCACAATATTGAATATGCATACAAATGAGGTCGGTAACGGAAGGACACTAAAATGGACAAGGTTTTGTTATCAAATCAGTTTTAACTAAAACTCTGTGATATTAAATAATACAACATATTTTAAGGGTACACATTTCATTCTCTGAAGGGTTAAGAAGAATTTACTTGTTCTTTGATTAAAATTTGTCCGCAGATATTTGAGTTATTTCACACAAAGCGGACCAATGTTCGGTAACGGAAGGACATAATGGACTATAATGTATGATATGACATAGTATGGTCATTCCATGTCAAATCACCTTTACAAAAATTGAAAATTTTCATCGCAGCCCCCTTCAAATTTGCTAATATTTGGTATGTATGATATTTCAACCTTTAAAAGCGCAAATATTTAAGTTTTAGCCCAATCCGCCCAATGGTTTTGGCGCTATGGTCGATTCTTATGGGGGAGTTTTGTAAGAAATGGGCGTGGGCACCATTTTTCAAATGGCCATTGTCCATTAACCGTTGGGTCAATTTATTTTGTGAAGGTGTCATTGGACTGGGGATGTTATGTGCAATCCATTTATGCCATTTGTGTCCATGCATGAGCGAGTTTGGATACGATAACCTTTGACCTTAGATTTTGACCTTCCGTTTTACCTCGTGGATCAAATAATTTTGAGAATTTTTTTTGCTTAAATCTTGGCTTGATATAATTTCTACAACATATGAAAGAATTGGAGATATGTTATTTCTTGCTTTTTCTACAGCCTTGTTTTTAGTTTGCAAATTTCATGTAAAATTTAATTATTTTAGACCTACACCCATGTCCAAGAATTCTATAGGGGTGTATTGTATACAAAAAAGACCTATTCAAAGTCATGATCAGAGCCTATTCACACTCTGGCTCACCACAGTTAAATAGACCTACTAATCCCCATACAATAGAAATCCAGACAGATGGCATCATGGTACAAGGGCCCTGTTGCAGAAAGAGATAAAATCAATTGTGAGCCAGATCAAATGTTCTAAATGCACAAATCTGATTGGTTGAAACACAGAAAATTACTAGTTTGACCACGCTACGCCACTGATAGCTGGCCATTGCAGGTATTGTCTCATTATTTTGGGTTTTCATATATGAGAGACAAATTTTTGAACATAAATTTTGTCATAATATGTAATATGAGGTACCTTGTCCATCTGTTACCATGTGTATGGTAACGGAAGGACATTTTTTTTTGTTATTTATTAATTAACGAAGAAACAATGAGTAATACATTTGTTAGCAATGGGAAGGCCTACTTGAACTTGCTTTGCACTGAAGATTGGTCTGCTCTCTAACAATTATGTGAGCCACAAAATTAAAAATATTGATTTTTCGGTAACGGAAGGACATTTTCATAGGCTGAAAATAAGAAGTCATTGAAGCATAACAAATCAAATAAATCATACAAATTTACTATTTTACGAAATGGTCATATCTCAGGAGTCAGAATAATGGTTTTTAGGCTTAACTGGGGAAATATAAAACAAACACAGGATCAAAACACTTTTTCACAAAAATGTCAAATTTGTGGGGTTCAATTATGGTTATAAAGTTATTATAAAAAAACAACTAAAATTATGTAAAACTAAAATTTTCTCATTGAATTCCAAAAATATAGAATTTAAGCTTTGATTTGATACCAAATTTGTATCATAAAAATGCTTGTAAATTTGTTGGTCAAATGTCCACTTTGGCGTGGAATTGCCCACTAGCAGAATGTCAGGACTTCACTCACCTGAATGTAATAAGTGTGTATTTAAGTTAAAGGGGTAGTTTAGTTTTGGTAGAGAGGGCGCTGCACATCACAATTTTTTTGTGAGGTAATGAAAAACTGAGTGTCGAATTTGAGAGAACATGCAATTTTAATGGCAGAATAAACTTTATTTGGTCAAAATCGACCCAGAAACGGCTGAAATATCAATAAATATATCTGATCTTATAATTATTTGGGGCCCAAATAATGAGATGATTTTTAGAAAAAAATAAAAAATTGCTTGCACTTTTTCAAAAAATGTTCAAAAGCGTTTTTAAAATAGTTGTTGATGATCTCGCTATTTAATCATTATATCAATAAAACATCACATGCATAACTTTGTATGAAAAATGGTTGAAACCAATGCCTTTTTAAAAAGCACCCTCTTGTGTTTTAATGGCTCTTTTTGAATGATAACAGGCTTTTTACTTAGTCGTTTGTAATTTTGTATACCTTTCGAGCATGGTGGAGTTGTTCTATTAGTTTATAATGTTACTGTGCAGGTTTTGGCTACAAAAGTTCAGCCTTACCAAAACTAAACTACCCCTTTAACACAGAAATGATAATTTTCATTCCCATTCCTATGCACAAAACGCTGGCATCTGTTAAAACAAAATTTCCTATGAAATAAAAAATAAAAAATAAATCACTTATCCAGTGCGTCTTGAACCTACGGCTCTTCATACCGTGATGCAATTTTACCTTATGCTGATTTGCACCAACCACCGACCCAAGAGCTACTTCTGCTTGCTTGATTGGATTCCAACCCTTAGTACCGTTCATCTTTTCTAACTTTGCGTGATAATGCTATCATGAATATTCATTTAGACCGGCTCGAAGATCGTTGACAAAAGGCTAGATACATATTCATTATACTGGATCGTTTTGGATGTTTGCTGGCGCTATTGATACTCCTCTAAACCAGTAGCGCCTCTAGTCAAACCTTTACGGTATAGGTTTGCACAGTTGACATTACGGTAATTGTTTGTTTGAATTAAATCGTTAAAGGGATAGTTGAGTTTGGTAGAGAGGGCGCTACACAAAATACTTTTTTGTGTGAAATTTTGTGAAATTTGAAAGAGCATACCATTTTAATGACAGAATAAACTTTATTTGATCGAAATCGGTTCAGAAATGGCTGAAATATCTATAAACATAACCATTTGTAATAAATGTGGGGCCCCACAATAATTCGATAATTTTGAACCAGCCGTTAATTTCTTTTTTAAATGCTTCCTCTTTTCCAAAAAATTACGAAAGAGGTTTTTAAATAGTTGTTGATTATCTCTCTATCTAATCACTATTTCAACAAAACATCACATGCACAATATTTTATTTAAAATGGTTGAAACCAATGAGTTTTTAGAGAGCGCCCTCCTGCATTTTAACAGCTGTTGTTTAATGATAACAGACTTTTTACTTAGTCGTTTGTAATTTTAAATTCCTTTCGAGCATGGTGGAGTTGTAACTATTAGTTTGTAATGTATTGGTGCATGTTTGGGTCACTAAAATTCATTTTGACCAAAACTGTACTCACTTTACCAAAACTCAACTATCCCTTTAATACATATCTCAATATTTAGACATTTGAAAGAAAAATTATTCTAAGCACTCTCTGTATTGCAGAGCTAGATTCCAGTGAGTTACATCTCGTGTCAAATTCCAGGTAATGTTCTAGTGGCCAATGCGGGGTGGGGCGGAAGCAAACAGCAATTAATGTTTTGATACGGACACTCATTATGATCTTGATCGAGATATTTATACTAGGCGGAAAGGGGCGGCATGATACGAGCTGGCCCGAAGAAACCAATTAATGGCCCTACCCTTGCAGAGCTTACCGGAGAATCGCGTCTCATGTAAAATTCCACATGTCCAGATAGGTTATACAGGCATATACACGATTAAACGATTATAGCTGAATAAGGGGAA
Source organism: Echinarachnius parma (assembly GCA_037951105.1). NCBI lineage: Eukaryota > Metazoa > Echinodermata > Echinoidea > Clypeasteroida > Echinarachniidae > Echinarachnius > Echinarachnius parma. The sequence goes on along the minus strand of JBAMJV010002378.1, from coordinate 131,396 downwards.
GGGCGGGGGCAAACATCATTTGTTTTATCTTTATAGGTACATACAATCATTATGATCTTTGTTGGGACATACGAGGCGAAAAGAACGACATAATACAGACCGTACCGAATAAACCAAGAAGAAACCGATCCTGGTTTGGGTTTTGCAGAGCTGGACCCCATGGAATCACGTCTCATGTCAAGTTCCAGGTATGTTATAATATCTAATGGAATGTACATGCTTATAATTATAGCTAATAAGGGGAGGAGTGGGACGTTGAGAGAGGAACCAACCAACCCCAAACCTAGTCAGAAATAACCGACTCTGTATGAGGTTCTCTTTAATGTAATTATATGACGTCATACTACCAGGGTATTTAAGGTGAACCAGACGCAGTCAGTGGAACACATACTTATTTTTCGGTCTACCCTGAATCCTAAAACCATCATAATATTACACGGGAATCTAAACGTATGACTAATTATGTAAGTATTCTTTTCTTCCATCAGCATGTCACAGCAGGCCCTGCCTCAATGGAGGCACATGTGAGGAGATGCCGGATGGGTACATCTGTACTTGTGGACCCCACTATACTGGCCGGAACTGTGAAATAGGTGAGTAAAGCCCACTGCATACTCAACAATCCGATTCTTCTATCCGACCAAGCACCCGTGATCGCCGTGTGAATTATGCAAAGCAACCACACCCAACAAAAGAGGTTACCCCTTCCTTGTAGGCAAGCATAAAATTTACCATAGCTATACATGGTGACATCAGTGTATTCCAGCCTCTGTTTTTAAAGGGATAGTACAGTTGTGGTCTAACTGAATTTTAGTATAAACCAAAACCTGCAACATAACATTACAAACTATACAAAATAGTACTCATAACTCCACCATGCTCGAAAGTTATTAACAATTACAAACAATTCAGTAAAAAGCCCGTTATCATTTTTTTTAAAAGAGCCATTAAAATCCAAGAGGTCGCTCTCTAAAAACGCATTGGTTTCAACCATGTTTTATTTAAAAAAATGTTTCTTGAAGCGCCCTCTATACCTAAACTGAACTACCCCTTTAAGTCAACAGTTTCACATCTTCATAAGATCAAACGATCGAGTAATATACAATGTAAGGCCATCAATTTTGATAATACGCTTGTCTTTATCTCTAGAGTCTTGCTATGACATATTTTTCTGGCGGTAGGGTACTCAATAAAACAACTTAACTGTTTACAGGCTGTCTGGCAATGATAAGTTTCTTGAATGTAATGAGTTGTGAGTGTGGGCGCGTGGGTGTATGTTTCAGCGTTTGTGATAAGGCGTGCGACCGTGCGTGCGTCAGTGTATAGGAGTATGTGTAAAGTGTATGTGTGGTGCATGGTGGTGGTGGTGTGTGTAGGAGAATGTGTATTAGTGTCAGTGTGTGTGTGTGTTTGTGCTTGCGTGTATGTTGCTTGCGGCATGTGTGTTTGTTTTCTTGGTATTTTGCTTAGCTTTAATAAAAATGAAAATCTTTTAATGTAAGACTTTAAAAAAAGTTATATATAACTGTAACAATAATTTTACACCGTGTACATTAAAGGGATCTAGTGTCAAAATCCACACAATTTACTTATAGCTCTAGTGGTTCGCACATACCTCGCAGTATTATTATTATTGATAGAAGCATTTAACATGTTTCGCTTTTCCCAATTTCTCTTTTGTTATAGAGATTTGTATGGTTATAGAGCTCGGTTTTATAATCATCTACGGGAGGATTTAAGTTGTGAACAAATCAATACAATTAGTTAGTGAATAATATGATTATGCATTTTGCCATTTTTGCTCATTACGCTCATTACTTGCTCATGTGACACTCAATTTGCCACGACATTTTCACACATCACAAAGTGGACATTAACAGATCACAGAAATTCACATGTTAATCAATTTTTTGTCAGCTTTTGCACATGTCCACAATGTTACTAGATCCCTTAATAATGGGACAAGAGTTTACGAAGGGTGAACTATTCCACTTCTGTTTAAATCCCGTCCGCGTCCATTATAACACAGGGGCTTGTTTAATGAAGGGTCTTGGCTACAACATACATAGCTAAGCCCCTTTCATGAAACAAGCACCTGCAAGACGTTTATAAATTATATTGTATGTTGCTTCATGTACATAACATGCATACAACTGCTAAATGTGTCATTATATACAGTGCTGAGTGGAACACCAACACGAGGAAAAGTAGAAACAAAGACAATCCCCTCTTCGAGGAGGTTTTTTTTTTATATAGACCAATCCGGTAACAAATTAGTAGGCTACTATAAGCGTCGGCCATACTGGGGGCTTCCAAGAGTACAACAAAATATAATCTAAACAGGTTTTAACCGTTATGCAACATGTCAGGTGTATTATTGCCTCCTAAATAGTCAGTGTGGTTCTAAGAGACCTTTGTTCAGCATGCTAGACAAGCTTAAAGCCCCCAGTTATGGCAGAAAAGACTATAGACTTGAAACCGGATATAGACATCAAAGCTCTTTGTAATGAGATTCCACTGTCCATGTACATGTAAACGGGCTTTTATAGTCATGCCTGTGTTGTGACTGCTGTAATACTGTATTCGACTACGTATACTTACTGTTTTAGGGGAAGTTTTCTCACCTTCAACTTACTTTTGATTATGTTCTCTACACATTAAAACATAATTTCATGCAAATATTCCCAACGTTTTCCCTCTGAACAAAGGAGGGGCATCATTCAAAGTCACTCGCTATATGAGCTAATCCCATTCATTGCGTGCAGCATGGAGACTGCCATTATATTGTTGGAAACCCGGATGCTGAATTGTTTGCAATAAAATGTTACACATCAAACCCGAACAAACAAGCGTTTTGTTAAGTTCTCGCAGCTCGCAAGGTTTGTGAACAAACAAAAAGGCAAAACGTGAGCCAAAAACAAGGGTTGCTCGGGTTTGACGTCACATTTTTAAAGCGAACCATTCCAAATCCGAGTTTCATAAACATCAATGGCAGCCTCCATGCTGTATGCGATGAATGGGAATTAGCCTTTACAGCGAGTGACTTTGAATTATACTCCTGCCTTGCCCCGATGGCCAATGTTGGACGTATTGGCATGAAATAACTTAATCAAAAGTAAATAGATGGTGGGGAAACTTCCCCTTAAATAATTTTATTAAAATACCGAACGATTGGGGAAAGAAAAACACTTCTCTTGACTTTTGATGTAGCTAGAGAATAGCATTTTATTAAATGTCTCAGAAATACAAACTACCAAATGTATATAGTAAAGTCCCTTGCTCCATAAGATTGATCCTAAATATATAAACACTTCCATAGCCCTCAAGGGGTTAGGAATACAATACAATCCATGTGAAAACACACAAGTCTAAAGCAGGTCACACAGTAAGGTGTGTCAGCACAGTAAGGTGTGACCTGCCGACACTGATAATGGATACGATATCTCGGAGTTGCATATTTATTGTGGGACTCAATCTCGGATGCATCCGCTGAGTAATAGTTGTAGGTGAAATAATGATTATACATTATGATAATATTTTGGCACCAACTAATGATACTGATCACAACTACATGTATTTCAATGCAAGGATTGCCTACTACGTTTATGTTTGCACAGCAAAAGACAAACAAACAAATAACACAAATTAAATTGTAATAGACAATAAAAACATATATTGACGATTCGTATGTGCATTAAATTGTTGCAAGCTGCTACTGTTCTAATTTTCGTATCAGTACATACACATATATCATCTTGTTAATAAACTACACTTTGTTATAAGATTTCCTTAGAACTCTGAACTAAAAAAGAGAATAAAATAGTTTTGTTAATCATGGGAATCCATGAATCCTCAAATAAACTAATTCAATGTAAAACAATATATACAGATCCTTAACACAAAACATATATTTGTATTGAAAATAGAGCATGTATTAAATACATACATATAATCTGATTTCTTGTGGAATACTTTTCTGTTATCTATAGTTGATATCTTTACATGCAGATTGATTCATTATTGAAAGCAAATTAATACAATAACATAGTAAAACAGGGAATATTTTAAACCAATAGATTACGAAACCATAAAATGATCTCCCTCGGTAAATGATATTGATATGATATCAACGAGAGAGTCTAAGCCCAAACTAAATGAAAGTTCATTAATTATTACACAGAAAATTCTCATTGAATTGCAAATATATACAAGGTTTTGCATTCAAACAAACATCAAAATATGTAGCAAATTATTTACACAATGCAGTAGTTACACTAAAAACATTAAGCAGATCCTAATCATAAAAGTCATAAACTGTATCTACTTCAACAATGCAACATAACATATAAGAATACAGGTTATTATTTTACTATGTACAATCAATGTATTTCTAAGGAATCAAGATAATATGTCCTCAGGTGGTTGCTGTATAGAGCAAATTTAACTATTTTGTGTTGCATATGCAGCATTTGTGTGTGCCATAACATGTCATTCATACTTCTTTAAAGTTATCCATTAACTTCATTTCTCAATGTACGTTCTTTTGTACTGTCCTGATTGGTAACAGAGGGGTGAAATGGTTTTCAATTTGTTTAAACGTCTCCCTAATTATGGAGATATTTATGATTGTATTGGAAAGTGATCCGGAAGATTATATCCACAATGCTTTTGATCGAAATTCAAAATCAATAGGCAGTAAGTGATGAAATCTTAAATCAATTTTCGCTATGAAACAAACACTCACCATTAAAAAGAAACTTACAAGGATATTGCTTTATGATTGAAATATTAAATATCACTTTCGGAAAAACCTTATGACGTAAATGGATCGTGTTCAAAATAAGCACATAAACAAAGTCAAGTGTATAAACAGTGTAGTATGACATCATTAAGTACATAATTAACATAAATGTACACACATACAATTTTAGCTACCTGGATAGAAAGCAGCGGTTAGAAAACTTTGATTGTAAGCAGATAACAAAGAAATGCATTTTCATTTGGCAGAAGAACATAATCTTACATCTTACATACTTTCATAAGATACAAACATAGAATTAATACATATTGGCACGAGCAGTGCAGTTGCTCCATGCTTTTGAACTCCCTTCCTCTCCTTCTTCCCAACACAGACAAAACTTTCCCCAAAAAGGTCCATTTCATCTTTCAAAACAAATGAGCATAACTATGGGAGGCGAGGGTGCTTTTGAATGTTTGAATTATATAAATGACGCTATACAAGTACTTTGGATCATCCCTAACATCATCTTCATCAGCAGCATCATATATCATAGTATCAAGAATGAGAATATAAAAGTAAAACCACACTACGGGCATTTCAGATCATCCTCAGGAAGATATGAATTTTCTTTTTCCCTCTGAGTGTCATATGGTTGCTTCTAGTCGCAATTATGCTCGTGGAATTAAATCTATTGATTTGTGTCTAAATGCATGCAATAGACAGGTGTTATTGTATAAATAAACAGACTGTATCAATACTTTACTATTCTTACCAAGCTTCTATGCATTGTAGTTGAATGATTGAGGGGATTAAGCTGTAATTCACAGGGCCAGGTTGATTCTTGCAGTTGAATTTGGAATTTAAACGGTTAATGTATACATAACAGGAAATTGGCTTCATTTTTACATCTTTCTAAATATACATGAATATGAAAATGATTCATCAGTGTTTTTACAAAAATAAAAATAAGAATAAGAAGAATAGGAATAAGAATAAGAATAATAATAATAATAATAATAAGAAGAATAATACATTATGCTAATACACTGCATAGTCATTGTACTTAGTCTCAATGTCCTTTACACATGGTATCATTTCAAATAATTACATAAATATTGAATACATTGAATAATAAAATCACACTAGTCACTAGTCTATACAAAATAGGTAGAGGCATCTTAAGTAAGGTATAATAACATCAGCATAATTTAAGAAAGATAATTTAGTGTGACATACAATTACAAAATTAAACTTGGCATTTAGAAATCGATCAAATACATATTATAAATACTAAGAATGGAAATAAGCAGTACTAACCAATAAAATCATATTTAGTGATGAGTGAACCGTTATGTTTTAAGACTAGAGGCAAATAACGTTACAGAAGGATATATGTAACAAACACAAATGAACAAGATGCCTTCAATAGTGTGCCTCAAACTGAGATACATAAATCATGTCAAACAATTTCTTATATACTATTACATTTACTAGAAGTTTAAGAAAAGTTCACAAATTTCAAACATTTATCTTTTTTCAAACAATTCAAACATTTAACAGAAGTTCAAACAGAAGGATATATGTAACAAACACAAATGAGCAAGATGCCTTCAATAGTGTGCCTCAAAATTAGGTACATAAACCATGTCAAACAATTCCTTAAAAGCTACTATGACATTTACTACATAAGCCAGTTAAAACACAATGTTTGCCAACACAATTATTGTCAGACCATTAGTCATCTTGCAGTTTTTAACTTATTTATTTTGTTTTAATATGTACATGTAAATTTACCAAATGTATATAGTAAGTTCCTTGCTCCATAAGATTGATCCTAAATATATAAACACTTGCGTAGCCCTCACGGGGTTAATTAGGAATACAAATACAATCCATGTGAAAACACACAAGTATAAAGCAGGTCACACAACAAGGTGTGACTTGCCGACACTAACAATGGATAAGATATCTCGGAGTTGCATATTATATTGTGGGCTCAATCTCGGATGCATCCGCTGAGTAATAGTTGTAAGTGAACTAATGATTATACATAATGATATGATAATATTTCGCCACCAACTACTGATACTGATCACAACTATTGTAATGCAAGGATTACCTGCTAGGTATATGTTTGCACAGCAAAAGACAAACAAACAAGTAACACAAATTAAATTGTAATAGACAATAAAAACATATATTGACGATTCGTATGTGCATTAAATTGTTGCAAGCTGCCACTGTTCTAATTGTCATATCAGTATACATATACAAATATATCCTCTTGTTAATGAAGTACACTTTGTGCGAGCAAGGCTGTGGAAACATTGTTATAAGATTTCCTTAGAACTCACAAAATCTGAACTAAAAAAGAGAATAAAATAGTTTTGTTAATCATGGGAATCCATGAATCCTCAAGTAAACTCATTCAATGTAAAACAATATATACAGATCCTTAACACAAAACATATATTTGTATTGAAAATAGAGCATGTATTTAATACATACATGATCTGCTTTCTTGTGGAATAACTTTCTGTTATCTATAGTTGATATCTTTACATGCATGTTGATTCATTATTGAAAGCAAAATAATACAATAACATAGTAAAACAGGGAATATTTTAAACCAATAGATTACCAAACCATAAAATTACCTCCCTCGGTAAATGATATTGATATGCTATCAACGAGACAGTTTAAGCCCAAACTAAATGAAAGTTCATTCATTTAATACACAGAACATTCTCATTGAATTGCAAATGTATACAAGGTTAATTCAAACAAACATCCAAATATGTAGCAAATTATTTACACAATGCAGTACAGTTACACTAAAAACATAGAATTAAGCACATCATCATCAAAAAAGTCATAAACTCTATCTTCTTCAACAATGCAACATAACATATAAGAATACAGATTATCATTTAACTATGTACAATTAATGTATTTCAAAGGAATCAAGATGATATGTTCTCAGGTGGTTGCTTTAGAGCAAATTTAACTCTTTTTTTTTTTGTATATGCAACATTTGTGTTTGCCATAAAATGTCATTCATACTTCTTTAAAGTAATCCATTAACTTCATTTCTCAATGTACGTTCTTTTGTACTGTCCTGATTGGTAACAGAGGGGTGAAATGGTTTTCAATTTGTTTAAACGTCTCCCTAATTATGGAAATACTTATGATCGTATTGGAAAGTGATCCGGAAGATTATATCCACAATGCTTTTGATCGAAATTCAAAATCAATAGGCAGTAAGTGATGAAATCTTAAATAAATTTTCGCTATGAAACAAGCACTCAACATTAAGAAGAATCTTACAAGTATATTGCTTTATGATTGAAATATTAAATATCACTTTCGGAAAAAACTTTTGACGTTAATGGATCGTGTTCAAAATTTAGCACAATATAAGATAAACAGTTAGCAAACATGAACAAAGTGTATACACAGTGTAGTATGACACCAGTACATAATTAACATAAATATACAGACATACAATTTTAGCTACCTGGATAGAAAGCAGCGGTTAGAAAATTTTGATTGTTAGGAGATAACACAGAAATGCATTTTCATTTGGCAGAAGAACATAATCTAACATACACCATTCTTCCATAAGACACAAACATAGAATTAATACATATTGGCACGAGCAGTGCAGTTGATCCATGCTTTTTAACTCCCTTACTATCCTTCTTCACAACACAGACAAAACTTTACCAAAAAAGGTCCATTTCATCTTTCAAAACAAATGAGCATAAACTATGGGAGGCGAGGGTGCTTTTGAATGTTTTAATTATATAAATGACGCTATACGAGTACTTTGGATCATCCCTAACATCATCTTCATCAGCAGCAGCACCATCATACATAGTCTCAAGAATGAGAATATAAAAGTAAAACAACACTACAGGCATTTCAGATCATCCTCAGGGAGATATGAATTTTCTTTAACCCTCTAAGTGTCACGGTCGCCTCTACTCGCAACTATGCTCATGGAATTAAATGTATATATTTCTCTAAAATATACATGAATATGAAAATGACTCATTAATGTTTTACCAATAATAATAATAATAAGAAGAAGAAGAATGAGAATAAGAAGAATAGGCATAAGAATAATAATAATAATAATAATAATAATAATAATAATAATAACAAAACGAAGAATACATTGTGCTAATACACTGTATAGTCACTGTACTTAGTCTCAATGTGCTTTACACATGGTATCATTTTAAATAATTACATAAATATTGAATACATTGAATAATAAAATCAAACTAGCCACTAGTCTATATACAAAATAGGTAGAGACAACTTAACTAAGATATAATAACAGCATAATTTAACAAAGATAATTTTGTGTGACAAACATTACAAAATTAAACTTAGCATTTAGAAATCGATCAAATACATATTACAAATACTAAGAATGGAAATGAGCAGTACTAACCAATACAATCACATTCAGTTAATGAGTGAACCGTTATGTTTTATGACTAGAAGCAAATAACGTTACAGAAGTTCAAACAGACGGATATAATGTAAGAAACACAAATGAGCAAGATACCTTCAATAGTGTGCCTCAAACTAAGATACATAAACCATGTCAAACAATTTCTTAAAAGTTACTATAACATTTACTACTTACGCCAATTAATACACCATGCATGCCAACACAATTCTCTCAGTTTATTTATTTCTTTTGTCATAATATTGTGCAATGTGTGATTAGATTTACAAACAAAAATTTTTTTCTTCATTTATTCATCTACATGTATTAAAACAATTAAACAAAATAGGCACAACCTGCGGCTTGTAAAAATGGGTATTCACCTAAAAACGATTCTGCAAGTTCAAGTAGTTACAAAACCTCAATAATTTAAACAAAACGTTCAGGAAAATTATCCAATCACAGTGCACGTTTCATCAGAACATAATGCTGTCCCATACACCACAGCCACGTACATGTATTTCATTATCCACTCAGATCATGCATTCATGGGGTAGATTGGTCTGGAATTGTCAGCGACAAAGTGCAAGAGGAAATATTGATCGAGCTGGTTCAGGCATGTTCGAAGGAGAGTAACATGTTATAGGATACTGGTGTTGTAGTTGGCAGAAAGCAGGGAAAAGAGGAAAACAAGAGGAAAACAAATCTTCGGCAATTATGTTTTCCTACTTGCCAAAGGCCCTACGGTAGTACGAAAGAGTCACCTTCATCATAGAAAATAGCCCATCTGACTAATAGAGGTGGTAAGAGAGGTCGTGTGTGCTGGTGTTTTGTGTTACAGAAGAGCAGTTAAATCTGCTGTGGCAATCCCTTTTTCATTAGGATGAGCCAAAAGGGCTCATGATGAAGAGGTAGCACCTTGAATAACACTACAATATCAATAAAGAGTGTTCGATTCATTGTCGAAATCCTTATTCGGGAATGAAAAAATGATGCATGCATGAAGAGGATAACAAAAACATTCTACTGGGTCTGATAGTACTTTATCTGTTCCTCAGTTTTACAGACATACAAAGCATAATCTCTAATCTTCAACAGTGCTTGTTCAACCGACCGTTAACAAGAACACTTCTAGTCAGTTGCTGAATCAATTTGTGAATCATCATAAACATCTTTGATGTAGCTAGGATAGCTGGAGTGAGTCTCCCACGCAAGGAAAGGTGTCTCACGGTTGTCCTTGTATCTCACATCGTAGACAAGAGGCCAAGCAGAAGAGAAGCCAAGATAGAACTTGACTGATTCCTGGCTTGGCAGACCACTCAAAGGCAGTGACAGACTTATCTCCATCAACTCTTCTCCTTCAGGTTTGTAGAGGACAGAATACTTGTCTTTGAGTGTACCCTCTAGTCTTGCCAATTTTTTCTTCACCCGTTCTTCATTCCACACCGAGTAGTTTATCCGTCCGATGGCATTTCTCAATAATTCAAACAAGAAGTTCAAGAAAATTATCCAATCACAGTGCAAGTTTCATCAGAACATAATGTTGCCCCATACACCACAACCACCTACATGTATTTAATTATCCACTCACGGGATAGATTGGTCTGAAATTGTCAGCAACAAAGTGCAGTAGGAAATATTGAGCTGGTTCAGGCATGTTCGAAGGAGATGCTGGTGATGTAGTTGGCAGAAAGCAAGAAAAAGAGCAAAACAAATCCTTTGACAATTATGTTTTCCTACTTGCCCAAGGCCCTATGGTGGTGAGAAAGAGTCACATTCATCATAGAAAATATCCCATCTGACTAATAGAGGTGGTAAGAGAGGTCGTGGGTGCTGGTGTTTTGTGTTACAGAAGAGTAGTTAAATCTGCTGTGGCAATCCCTTTTTCATTAGGATAAGCCAACAGGGCTCATACAGAGGTAACCCCTTGAATAACACTGCAACATCAATACAGAGTGGTCGATTCATTGCCGAAATCCCTATTCTGGAAGGAAAAACAGATATCAATACATGATGCATGCATGGAGAGGATAACAAGAACTACTGGGTCTGATATCACTTTATCCCTTCCTCAGTTTTACAGACATACAAAGCATAATCTCTAATCTTCAACACTGTTTGTTAAACCCACCCTTGCAATGAACACTTCTAGTCAGTTGATGAATCAATTCGTGAATCATCAGAAACATCTTTGATGTAGCTAGGATAGCTGGAGTGAGTTTCCCGCGCAAGGAAAGGTGTCTCACGGTTGTCCTCATATGTCACATCGTAGGCAAGAGGCCCAGAAAAAGAGAAGCCAAGATAGAACTTGACTGGTTCCTGGCTTGGCAGACCACTCAAAGGCAGTGACAGACTTATCTCCATCAACTCTTCTCCTTCAGGTTTGTAGAGGACAGAATACTTGTCTTTGAGTGTACCCTCTAGTCTTGCCAATTTTTTCTTCACCCGTTCTTCATTCCACACCGAGTAGTTTATCCGTCCGATGGCATTTCTGTGAACAAGCTTGGATCTTTCTTTGGGATGACCGAGATAAAACTCTGTTGCTGGTTTATTGACGTTGTGGTGGTGTATTTTTGACCTCTTGGTCACTTGTTGTTCCGTGCCAAAGCGGGGCTTGTTATATCTGTCTTTCCATCTACGACTAAGTTCTCGTACGGTGCCTGAGATAGACTTGTGTTCCCTTTTCTGACTTCCGTCTGGCCAGTTCAGCATCATCTCAAAGAAGAGACCATGGCAGTCATGCGTTTTTTCCTCTTTACTCTTTAAAGTAGGAAGCCATAATCTCATTTCCTCTTCATCAAGGATTTCATCTGAACAGATCGAGAGAGCAAATGATATGAAAATATAATTCTTCACATCAAACAGGCTTGGACTTCTTAAATTTTCCTTCAACAATGATTTGCTCTTCCTCAGTTCTTCAACCTTGTTTCTGGAGGCCAATTCAAAGATTTGCTGATAGCCATCAGCATTCATCTTCATTACTTTCGAGCGTCTGATTGCGTAGACGGTTTCCATTGGAAAACTTTTCCCATGGGGCACATCTGACAGAGCAAAGAATTTGATCCTCAGTTCAATTACATTCTCAACCTTCTCATCTTGGGAGCGATGGAGTGAAGATCCAAAGCGCTGCTTTCCACATTGAATCCGACTGTCCATGAAGCGTGACAGAGCTGTTTCAACTCTATGTACAAGGCCTTTCATCAACTTCCCATGTTGCAGCATAGATTCTATGAGTTCTGGAGGAATATACTCAGTGATAAGATATTTCTGGAGATCCTGTAGTCCCCCGTTTCCCAACGAAAATGGTGTAACTCTCTCTTCAACAATTTTCAAGAACTCAAACACTGTCATAATCTCATTGAGAAAGCCAGCATAGTTCTTCATTGTTTGCTCTTCTTCCATTACAGTTTGAGCTTCATGAAATGCATCACATGCATCTTGAAAAATCTGCATGAGGTCTGTCATATCATTGTTGTTGATGTTCATTCTCCCTACTTTGTACTTCGACATTTTCTGACGAAGAATGATTCCTTTCGTGTCCCAGAAAAATGCGTTGTTATTCATGAACCCGATCCCAGTGTCAATGGCAAGCTCTGCCTTCTCGTAGTCACTCTCATAAATGCTGTACACTCTAGCCAGTTGCTGTGCAATGAATGGATCTTTGAACTTCTTTACACAAAGTTCCATGACCATGATGACCATGAATGCCTTTTCTATTTCATTCTTAAACACATCTTCAACGAAGGGTGCGAAGCTTGTATCACGATCATCTCCACGCTCCCTTTTCAGTCTATGTACAAGCAAGTATCTGCAAGCCTTCTTGATGTATTCTCTGCTGTATGCCCTGGTGTCCAGAATTGGTGATTTTTCCATGAATTCGAGTATCATGTCTGTCCGTGTTTGTTCGTAGATTGCTCCAAGCTGATCAACAATTTCTTCGGCGACAGAATGGTGCACAATACCAAGGCCTGGTACACAGCCATCGATATCCTCAATGAGTTTTTCCTTCGAGAGGAGGTCTAAGAACTTTGGCTTGTTCTTCTCCCAGAGAGTGTGCGTCTCGCGATGCCCACTTGTAGGCATGTACTCTTCTGTCTGCATGAATTCATCACACGCTGACACTGGCATGGTAAAGTCAGATTTGTAGTGGTGAAAAGCAGCAATATACTTCAATACACTGACTGCATGTTGCACTCTCTCTGAAGATTGGTTGACTGGAGGGAGGATGCGTTGCACGAGGTTTTTTACATACGAGGGGTCACATTCGTTTTTCATTACCATGAATGCCAACAGAGTTTCTGGAGAATCTTTCTCTCTGAACACTCCTTCATTCTCAAGCTCTTTGGTCTTAAGCTTGAACCAGTCCTTCTCTTCCTCAGTGAGCTTATGCTGTACGGCAACGCATGGCTTGTTCTCTTGTAACTTCTCCAATCTCTCGGGCTCGGCTGTCCTCTTGCAATGGATCAGTACAAATGCTATGCCATCATCTCTCAGGTATCTTGTTTTCTGCTCGAGGTTTAATAGAAACGGCCTCATGTTTTCTAAATCCTGGTTTTCAAGCAGGACAATGACAGGACCAGCTTTTCCTGATTGACCATAACCATACTGCTTGAATTTCATGATTTGCTCGACTGTATCATTGGTTATGCGCTTCACAGTGGCACATCTGTACTCCTGATGGAAGTCCCACAGGATGTTCTTGGCCACCGTTGTGCCTCCTGATCCAGCCTCATGAAAGACGGTCACCATGGAGATGTGTTCGTCCTCCTTTTCACGAGAAGCAAGTATACCTCTTATTTCTTTGTGAAGATTTGAGGCAACTGCTCTTCGCAGAACATGGTTGAACCCTTTTTTCTCTGAAAAGTAGAAATTCCACCAGTCAACATCCTGTCCTTTGTAGAAGCTTAATTCTTTGTCTCGGGCGAAGTCTTCAAAGTTGGGATTGTGTTCATCCATCGATGTGTTTTCACACTCATTCTTTGCTAATACAGCAATGTCAGACCACTTACTCTGTTGTTTCTTGTGTAGCTTACAAGAGCCCTTTGGGAACAACGGTAGTTCCGGTAGCTGTGTTTCACAAGATCCCATGAGGTGCATCATGCACAAGTTGATTTCTTCCCAACGGACACCTCCAAGACATCTTTCTCGCATGTTCTTGCTGGGTATCTGGGAAAAACACTCAAGATGATGGATCCATTTCTGCATTACAATCTGGTCTTCTGCAATTACTGTGAAATACTTCAAGCTCTTGAAAGACTTTGAGGAGTAAAATTCTGTGAATATACGCGTCATGACCGTGAAGTCATCATCTGACAGAAGAAGAAAGACCACTACAGCTCTACCATGAGGTATGACACTAGGATCGGAGAAAAAACGCACAGAACTCGAGACATCACTTGACCGATCTCTCAACCAGTCATGATCTGAGAGTGTTTCTTCTCTTTTCTCCTCCACATCATATCTCCCATTAGGAAACAACCAAACTGGGACCTCTGGGAATTCAATGCCTGCCCTCAAGGCATCCACATCCTTGGTTTCTGTGAATTTCTCTGCACTGAGGATCTTGATTGATTTCTCTCCATTCACATATTGACAAAGCCCTCCTTTGTTTGAGTTAGGATTGCAGTCAAATACTGCATTCCAACTTACAGTTGACATGAAACCAAATTTGTCCTTGATCTTTTTTTTGACAGATAGATCTTCACGGGGAGTGTTGACTACCAGGACAGGGTAGTATGACGAGTCCAGTTTACCCTTGTCCATCCCAAGTAGAAGATTTGTGAGTTTCTTTTCTGTTTCTGAGCTTGTTATTACTTTTTTCTTGACCGAGGGAATACTCTGGCCTTTTGAAGGTCTACTCCCGGCTTCATGACGTGAGGAAGATGTCAGATCTTCTTGAACTTTGGAAATGTTAGTCTGGTCTGCTGTTGAAGTTGATTCTTGAGGTTGAAAGAATGTGCCCTCTACTTGGGAGCGGCCAGTTGATGAATCAATGGATACTGATTGCATGACTTTACCATGTGGGTGTTCAACTGGTAAAAGAAAGGGCACATCCATTTTCTCCCCTTCCTTTGACATTACTGCTTGTTGGGTACTTTGTGAGGGATGTCTCACGTCTTCTTCTTTTCTCACCAGTTGTAAAGCTTCCTCTGAAGCTCTGTCAAGTACTGCTTCAGTGTGACCAGACCCTTGTCCAACTTCTGGTGGTAACTTACTCTCTTGCTTCGTGACATCTAAAGGAGAAAGGGACTTTTCAGATCTTACCTGCTCGTTGCCAACATTCACAAGGTAATTTTTCCTTCTGTACATTAGAGATTTAGAATGTCCCACTGATAACTCAAAATCTTCTCTTAGCTCATCCTGTGGTAGTCTTGCAAGCGTGAAGCCATCGACTCCATCAAATCTTCTGACAAGATCATCTGAAAACTTCACCTCATCTTTGAGCCAGATCATCACCTCAACTGCAGTCCAATCATCCATCGACTTGATTTGATCTCCTGAAGCAAGACAAGAATTGGGAGAAGATTCCAAATTGTTTAATTATAATCGACTTTTTACTTTACCTACAGCTTGCTAAATATTCCATTATAGCAGTCATTACAAACTAAATGATCTGAGACGCATTACATAATTTTGAACAGCAAAATTGTTAATTAATAGTTGACTGCCTATTGTTTTAAAAAATCCTGGCTGCATACAAGCGTGTTCAATATTTGTCATATTTCAATTAAGCTATCCAACTGAACTGCAATTGATCAAACAAATTTCAATGAAATAGCATGTCCTCAGCAAAAACCATAAACTTTAAAGGGATCTAAAAACATTGTCAAAATCCTCAAAACTTACTTGGAACTCTAGGGGTTCACGTATTTGAAGTAACAATTGAACCATAACTGCTTATAAAGTCAGTGCAGTGAGTTAGTGAATATCTCTTTGCATTTTTGCTCATTACTCTGCCATATAACATCCATTTAAAGGGATAGTTGAGTTCTGGTAAAGAGAGGACAGTTTTGGTCAAACTGAATATAAACAAAACCTGCACCATTACATTACAAACTAACAGTTATAACTCCACCATGCTCGAAAGGAATACAACATTTCAAATGACTAAGTCAAAATCCTGTTTTCATTCAAAAAGAGCCGTTAAAGCTCAAGAGGGCACTCTCTTAAAACTCATTGGTTTCATCCATTTTAGATAAAAATATTGTGCATGCGATGTTTTGTTGAAATAGTGATTCGATAGAGACATAATCAACAACTATCTAAAAACCTCTTTTGTAAATTTTTGAAAAGAGGAAGCATTTTTTCAAATTTGTTAACGGCTAGTTCAAAATTCTATAATAATTGTGGGGCCCACATTTATTAGAAATAGTTATGTTTATGGATATTTCAGCCATTTCTGAACCGATTTCGATCAAATAAAGTTTATTCTGTCAGTGAAATATTATGTTCTTTCAAATTAGACACTCAGTTTTTCATTATCTCAAAAAAATTATTTTTGTGTAGCGCCCTCTTTACAAAACTGAACTATCCCTTTAAAGGACAATGAAACCCAAGCAAAATGCTGCTTACGTAAACTTGAAGAGATTAGGAGGATAATCTCTGAAAGTTAAAGCATAATTGGGCAAGAAACAAGAAAACTATGGCTCTTTGAAGATGTCCATTTATTCCTATGGGGAACTCAAATTGCAACGCACTCTGATAAGTGTGTGGACTAGTCCCCATATGTTTTGTACACAAATGTTCCCATTTTACAGTTTTCTTCATAGTCACACTTTTCCATTCCCCAACTCATGATATGTTATGTATACATGCATGCATTCTACAAAACATATGTTGAACTCAAACAAAGAGTAATCATAAATTTTGAGAAAATTGTACAAAATTGAAATTTTGTGTAAAAAATGTATGGGAGTAGTCAACAACTTTGCCAGAGTGCGTTGCCAATTGAGCCACTCGTAGAAATAAATGGGCTCTTTTCAAAGAGCCATGGTTTTCTTATTTTGTGACCGATTGTGCTCAAATGTTCAGGGGACTATTCATCTATTTTAGTGTCTTATAGTGCAAACAACAATTTGCCTGGATTTCATTGTCCTTTAACGTGAAATGTTCACACGTTAGTCAGTGGTCATCAGATCACAACAATACACATTGTATCAACATGTATAACCTTTTGCACATGTCAACAAAGTTACTAGATCCCTTCATAATTTGAGAAACCAGTCTTTTGAAAAGTCTTGTAAACATGTTAATCCAAATTGTATTGGATTCCAACCTTTGATGCCATAACTGATGTTGTTAGATAACCTTATTAATAGCTGGGAATGCTATTTAAGCTAGATGGATCTTCGACTGCACCCAGTCCGAAATGATGCCGATACCGTAGAACTCCGTCGTGAAGCACCCCCAATCACCTATATGCATCTTGCTTTTAAAGAGCGCTCTCTATGTGTCCAAAAATGGAGACGTTAATCAAGAATGCAAATATGGTGACGAATATTCATGAGAATAATAATGGAGGTGAATCTCATGAAACGTCACATAAAAATACAATGGTGATGAATATTCATGTGAAAACGCCGCTAAAATAGACAACCACTGTGCTGTTATTTGTATGGAGCTGTGTTTGATATGGGGCGTATACATAGGGTCCCACCCCATGCACATTTATTTTAAAACCTCTGTCCCCGTTGTTAGTCAACGTTCAAACAGATGAATCAACTCAAAGGAAAGAACATGACAGGACAATTTTTAATTAAGGATATGTAAAATACAGATAAGTAAAGTAGCTTTCAATGTAGGCATGCACTTTCATGGTTCTTGTCCCCCCCCCCCCCCCCCCCCCCCCCCCCCTCCTACCTGTGCCAAGTAAACGTTTGCCGCCCTACGCCTTCTGGGTCATCTAAGTGTTCATGGGTTCCTTTTGTTTGGTTTAAAGACTCATGAAAGAAGGTAAATTAGGGTATTTGTATCGGTATAAGCTTTTTTTCTACAACACAAATTCTTATTGTTCTATGCAGCCTTTAAATTCGACGTTGCCACTGACAACCTGCCCCTTCGGCAACAGTATCTACCGTGTACATTGTAAGATAATGCACGCCCTGAACAAAAGCTTTCTGCATCAATCAAAGCGCTTGACAACAAACAATGATTGTGCAGGGACGAATGCCCCCTATTTTTGTTTGTACTATTTTATTTTTACCTTTACATGATATTATTTTTTTAAATCCAGTCATACAAGTAAAGGCTAATCGAGATCCTTAATCTCTTCTGATTCTGAATGACACTGGTATATATAATGCATTTATCACACTCCTAAAGCTCCAAATGCTGAACTCGCCCTTGCCTCTAATATAAACGAAAAGGTACACGGCATCCACGTATATAATAGTAGAAATACCAAATAACAATGGAAGTTGGTTAGTTAGCTCATCGGTAAAATACTGTTTCCGATACCTATGAAGCTGGTGGGAACTGGTTCAAATCACATTATTTTGTGTATTAATTTAAATGTTCAGATGTTTACGTTGATTTTTACATATCAAATGTAGAAATGATTTCTGTATTTTCATTTTTTTTCTTTTATTTTTTCTCTTTTATTTGTGTGATTCATTATAACATGACAAGGATGCTATACAGGGTGGCCCAGAAATAACGGAACGGGGTGCTTGCTATAATGAAGACACATGATGCCCGTCATAGCAACTAGTAACGTTCAATGCGTGCGCGATTGTTAGTACCCCTTCTTCTCTCTACACAGCTGAATGCACGCTAACAATGGCACACGGTTGATCGTTACTCGATGCAGTATGGCGGGCATCATGAGTCTTTAGTATGGCAAGTACCCCGTTCCGTTATTTCTGGGCCACCCTGTATTCTACTACTATACATGGAAGTCGTGTGACTTTTTTCATAGAGGCAAGGGGGAGTTCAGCATTATGAGTTTTAGGGGGTGTGATAAATGCATTATATACATCAGTGTCATTCAGAATCACAATAAATTAAGAATCTCGAATAGCCTCTACTTGTATGACTGGATTAAAAAAAGTAATATTATGTAACGATAAAACAAGTATAGTACATACACAAATAGGGGGCAATCGTCCCTGCACCTTCCTGGATCTAACCCTGGTAATACCAACCATACGAACAACCTGGCATCCTACCTACACGACACGTAACATACAATCGAATGATATATATCTACTGGTTCTTGCTTCATCGACAATGCTTTATATGAAAGATCAGACAAGCATTGTTTGTTATCAAGCTCTGATGGATGCAGAAAGCTTTTGTTTAGGGCGTGAATTTTCTTACAATATACATGGTAGATATTGTTACCGAAGGGGCCGGTTGTCAGTGGCAACGTCGAATCTAAAGGCTGCATAGAACAATAATAATTTGTATCGTACAAAAAAGGCTTATACCGATACAAATACTCTCATGTACCTTCTTTCATGAGTCTTTAAACCAAACAAAAGGAACCCATGAACACTTAAATAACCCAGAAGGCGTAGGGCGGAAAACGTTTACCTGGCACACGTAGGAGGGGGGGGGGGGGGGGGGGGGGGGACAAGAACCTTGAAAGTACATACATGTAGACCTTCATTGAAACTTGAACGCTACTTTAATTATCTGTATTTTACATATCCTTAATTAATGACAAATTATCCTGTCATGTTATTTCCTTTGAGTTGATTCATCTGTTTGAAAGTTGACTAACAGCGGGGACAGAGGTTTTAAAATAAATGTGCATGGGGTGGGACCCCCTGTATACGCCCCATATCAAACACAGCTCCATACAAATAACAGCACAGTGGTTGTCTATTTTAGGCGGCGTTTTCACATGAATATTCATCACCATTGTATTTTTATGTGACGTTTCCATGAGATTCACCTCCATTATTATTCTCATGAATATTCGTCACCATTATTTGCATTCTTGATTAACGTCTCCATTTTTGGACACATAGAGAGCGCTCTTTAAAAAGCAAGATGCATATAGGTGATTGGGGGTGCTTCACGACGGAGTTCTACGGTAGGTTAACAAAAGATATGTGTATATCCATGTGTGTGTGTCACCTTACCCATAGCTAACCCGTCTTTAAGAGTTACCCCCTTAAAGAATCTTGTGATATATTGCCCTCGACTTCATATGGGGTGAAATATATTCACGTGCCTGACTGTCCGTCAACCTTTCTGAAAGTGTAGTGTTTTACCCCCTACGAGGGATTTGAGATGAACTGCCATCAACTTTGAAGTGGCAGAGGTACTCATAATTGGTTGAATTAGGAGCTTTTTGAGTTCCCCCATAAAAAAATAGTATTAATATTTACAAAACGATGTCACACATAGTGTGTGAATCTTTTTAGCAATGTTTTATGAATCGTAATGAATCTAAGATGAATTCCCCTTGACTTTTACAAAAAGATAGGGATATACATTGGTTGAAATTTATCCATGTGTGTGCCGACCTTTCTGAAAGGGTACCAATGTTTGACGAATTTTAAGAGCTACCACCCCTCACCCCCCCCCCCCCCCCCTTGAAGAATCTTGTGATGAATTCCATTGACTTTGAAAGGCAGATACACTAAGAACGAGATGAAATGTATCCATGTGGTATCAATTTTTCTTGAAGGGTTGCAATGATTTATGAGTTATTGAAATTCCCTTTTAATGGAATATATTATACATGTATGTTATACTTGTGATGGGATGAAATATATCCATGTCTCTCGACCTTTCTGCAAATGTAACAATGTTTTATGAGTCACCCCTTTAAGAATAGACATACCATGGTGATCCATGAAATATATTCATGTATGTCACCTCAAGTGTGTAGAAATGCTTTATGAGTTCCCCCCTCAATGAATCTGAAATGAGACACCTTTGATTTTTAAGTGGCATATTTCCACCATTAATACTCATAATAAAAGGCAATACATACATGTATCTACAGTTTGTCTCTCGACCTTTATGCAAATGTTGCAATGATTTATGAGTTCCCCCTGTAAGAATTAGATATACTACCTTGATGGGTTGAAATATATCCACATGTATGTCTCCTAGGAGTGTGTAGGATTGTTTTATGAGTTCCCCCCTTGAAGAATCTGAAATGAGATGCGCTTGGCTTGATTTTGAAGTGGCAGATATATACTCCATTAAAACTCAAAATGAGATGAAATATATCCATGTGTGTGTGTCGACCTTTCTAAAGGTACATATCAATGTTTTGACTTCCCTCTGATTACTGTTGTGATCTGATGAAATATATTCATGTGTGTCACCTCGTTAGAGGAGCAGCAATGTTTTATGAGTCCCCCCTCAAAGAAATGGAATATATCTACAGTTTGTCTCTCGACCTTTATGTAAATGTGGCAATGATTTATGAGTTCCCCCTTTAAGAATAGATATACTACCTGGTTGGGATGAAATGCATCCATGTGTGTCGCCTCTTGGAGTGTGCAGAAATGTTTTATGAGTCCCCCCCTGGAAGAACTGGCAGATGTACAATATTCCATTAATACTCGTAATGAGATGAATCAATGTGCTTGTACATGTATACCTTTCTAAAAGTGTATATCAATGTTTTGACTTCTCCCTTTAAAAAATAGATGATGAAATATAACCATGTGTGTTGCCTCTGGAGTGTGCAGAAATGTTTCATGAGTTCCCCCCTTGAAGAATCTGAAATGAGACCCCTTTGATTTTGAATTGGCGGATATATACCATTAGTACTCAAATTGAGATGAAATATATCTTCTTTCTTGTAGACCTTTTCTGAAAATGCATACAAATATTTGATGAGTTCCCCCTTTAAAAAAATAGATACACTACTGTGATGGGGTGAAATATATTCATGCATGTCACCTCTCTGAGTATGTAGAAATATTTTATGAGTTCCCCCCTCAAAGATTCCGACATGAGATGCCCTTGACTATGAAGTGGCAGACATAAATACCATTATTACTTATAATGAGCTCCCCCTTTAAAAAATAGATATATGCTATCATTTTTGGATGGAATAAATGCACGCAGCACGCGTCTTTCAAGCTTTTTCTGAAAGTGTAGCAATGTTTTATGAGTTCCCCCCTCAAAGAATCTGAAATGAGACGCCCTTGACTTTGAAGTGGCATCGGAGCAGGTGTCCATTGATTCAACAGAGTGGGAGGCTCATCATAGGGGTGTTGGTAGAAAGGTTTCCAAATTCAAATTTGACAGGAATGCCATGATATGCCAAACCCAAACCTTCAACAAGATTGGCAAGACGAGCAAATATCTAGGTCTTCAAAATGACGTGTTACAAAGAAAACAAAGATAATTTTACATTTAAAGTTGATAGTGTTTATTATAGCATGAATAGAGGATTTTGTATGTCATGTTTCAGATATTGAATAATCTAAAAGCTATAAAATATGTTCATGGACCTGGCATTGATTTACTGGCATTTCTTCTATTTCTAAAATTAACATTTACCAAATTTGATGCAATTTCATTTCATTTCATTTATTGAAATTATAGCTTGGAAGTCTTTAGAACAACAGAACACTAGCACAGTTATGTACTTCTCTTAAATACAACTTGGGAATCTTGGCATTCTATTCTTTGAAATGTTGCTTTACGAAATATGTTATCATTTTGTCTGTCTTTCAGATGCACGCGGAGGGTGGAGTGTCCAGGAGCAAACGATTCCTCCCCATTTCGCTGGCTCACAAGCTCTGACAAGAACACTCAGATTCTTGATGTCACACCACCAAACACAGAGAGTGACAATGTGGTCAGGGTAAGTTACTGAATATGCTGTTAAACTTCAAGTTACATCTCATGATCATCACTTTTGACGCAATGAAAATGGCTTCCACAAAGTTGCAAAATAAGGCATATCATACATGTGCTGTATTTCTTAAGCTAAATCCATTGATCACCAGATTTGATAGCTTTGGGCCACTAAAGTATAATTAATGACAAGTTTGACTTGCCCTAATGGACAAACAATGTATCATAATTCTTAATGTTTTTCTTGTTTATGGCCACCAAGACATTCAGATTTGAAGAAAAAAATGTTTACTTGACCAACTAGGCCACAAGGAAAGATTTTCTGTGAATATTGGGGGACCTTTTGGCTAAATTACATTCCATAGTTGCCTCCAAGTAATCTTAGAATTTTAGAACCCAACTAATTTGTCTAGTCCCAGAAGAAACATATTTACCCCCATCTGACAGAATCAAAATAATCTTGGAATTTCTTTCTAAAGTGTCTTATTTATTTTCCAACCCTTTCCAGCTGACGCTTCAAGTACAGAACCTACCCATCCTGGACACTGGTAATGCCTACCAGTGCGTCTTCACCTTTGGTGGTGTGGAAATGCCCCGTCCAGCTAGCGTGACTAGTCCTGGTCAAAACATCTCCGTCGTTAACTGCTACACACCCCAGAACGTGCTTGCACCCACTACTGGTAAGTCGCAATGCATTAAATAATGACTACTTCTAGAAAGATACTTTGAAGCCCAGCGCACATCACACAATCCGATTCCGATCCAACAAACAACTCGGTATCTGAACTAAAGAAAGATGTGCATATTTAACAGTGTAGTTTATTACAGATCCTGAATTGTACTTGTTCTATCACCCACAAGGTTACACCCAGAGGTACAACTCATGCTCCACCTGACCCAGAACGACATCTGTGTCGTCATTGCAGACTTCTGCTTCTACAAGTGCCGCACGTTTGGATCTTACTTTTATTGTGCGCTACACGTTTTAGGGTAAATCTTTCTTTTTAAATATTTCTTTACATTCTTTTTTTTACTCAAAAGGTTACACCCAAGCACAACTCATGCTCCGCCCAACCCAGACGGACACGGATGTCGTCATTACGGACTTCTTCTTCTACAAGTGCAGCACGTTTGGTACGTGTGGCCAGTGCGTTGCTCAGGAGTTTGGTTGCTACTGGTGTACGTACAACAACTTGTGTACCGGAAACGCATCCAAGTGTCAACCGGAGGAAGGGATCATTCTTGGGAGAGGGGTGAGTGTTTTTATTGTTTTCTGTTTAGATGGTTGAACAAAATTAGATTTCATTTATAAAAGTATTGTTCGAATTTTAAACAAAAGCAAACACAAAATAGTACAATCAAGGATAACAAATATATATATAAAAGGAGACATCAGTTATGAACTATTCTGGAGGAAATTTGTCTAGACATTCTAGATTTATTGATGAATCATTTGATTATTGACTAATTTATTAATTATTTTTTCCTGATCTTCTTTCAGTTGTCAACCAATTCTCCACTTGACTCTGTGGGACCCGACTACTGTCCTGCAGTGGGTCTGGGAAATGACACAGAGATCCTCATTCATGCTGGTATGGACAGGGAAATTGTGCTGGATGTTGCCAATTTACCAGCTCCAGTGGTAAGCAGTTCATTTATTAAAATTTGATTTGATTTTGCTTGTTTTCATGTTTATATTATGCATGTAAACCATAAAAAATTATGCTTTTGTAGATGGTTATTCACACAGTAAAATGACAAAGAGAAGAAACAACATACAATAAACAAGAAAACAATTTCCAAAACAATGAAATCAGGGTACTTGGGCTTACATTTAAGTAAAGTTTGTCATTATTTTAGAATTCTTACATTGAGATACATGTAGTCAAGAAAAGAACAACATTTTGAAAATGAATGAAGCATGAAAAATCAAAGTTCTTTTCATTTATTACATTAACTTGGTTTTTGAAAAGCTTCCCATAAGCATTAAGATTTTTAATTAATATGTCCCCAAGAAGATTAACTGTGATTTTCATCTCAGACTTCTCAGAATGAAGTAAGCCATCATTCCATCAACAGATAGAAAAATGGGTTTTGCTTTGGCAATAAATGTTGGTAATCCATCTAGATTTAGCAGATTAGATGTAGGGATCACAATCTGGCTACCATAGATTTGTAAGTTA
The DNA here is from genome assembly GCA_037951105.1 of Echinarachnius parma. Classification (NCBI taxonomy): domain Eukaryota; kingdom Metazoa; phylum Echinodermata; class Echinoidea; order Clypeasteroida; family Echinarachniidae; genus Echinarachnius; species Echinarachnius parma. Next base: position 106,234 of record JBAMJV010002378.1, on the reverse strand, counting down.
TTCCACAAAGTCTGCATATTCGGAATAAGATTTGCATCAGATGAAGAAATTAAGAAAAAAAAGGGGCTACATGTACTGTCAAATCTGATAAACCGGATAAAAGAAATTGAAATATGACAAGAATTGTGTTCTTTTTTAAAGATCATCAAAGCAGATGTAGAGATGAATGTTTTCAAATTGATCGCTTCCTAACAATATGACAATAACACTACCCCTACCCTTAAATGAAATGAAAAAATACTTGACAGAATTAAACAAGCCAATAAAGTCATTAATTCTGATAAAAGATGGGAGGAAGTCGGAGGGAAAGACATCAATCAATCAAGCTATCAAATTTACAACAACAAAAATCTCCTTTGATCATTCATAAAATGAAGCAAAAATCAACAAAAATCAACAAACAGAATATTTAACGCATCAATATGCCCCCCCCCCCCCCCCTCCCCCTCCATTACTGACTCATGATGTTGTGATCCCACACATAAATCATCAGCATTTGTCAGGCAGTCCGTGATTCAACAGGTCCCCAAATTGGACTGGCCTCGGATGAATCAATGAATGATTCAATACAGTGGCATAGCGTTGTGGGACTCATGGGGGTGGGGGGGGGGGGGGGGGGTTGGGAGGGGCACCCAAATTATTTTGGGGCATTTCTTATTTTTCACAGCTTTTCCCAGTATGTTATATTTTGTAAAATTTTGGGAGGGAGGGGGGTGTTGGGATATACGTGCCTGCCCAGGTAGTTACGCCTCTAATTCAATGAATGATGCCATGCTCTGGTATAAAATAAATTAAACCATCATCGGTCATCACTGCATCTGTTTTGTTGGTTGACAACAAAAAGGTCATTAATTTCTAATAAAAGAAGCAAAACAACATTTACGACTGTCTGTCTGGTTCTTACTAGAATATTTAATTGAATGGTTTTTTATGTTTTGATATTTTAATATTAAATCATATTAAAGCCACCAAACAGCATTGAAACTATTTGTTGAGAGTGTAAAGGACACTAAAGGTTGTTGATGCCATTATGTTCATGCTCATTGACACATTGGAGACGATTTGAATTTGGTATAACAAACATTTTCAATAGATCCCAGCCAAAAATATCTCTGGCTCTGTCCACAGCGGATTAAAGAATTTTGTCTGGTTCATACTCAAATGCCAAATTGGTCATTTGTCATCAATGACATGTTATATGATAATATCATTCATTTATGGCTGCTTTCCTCCCCCACCCCCTTCCTTACTCAGTATATGCTCATATAAGTGGGTCAAAATGATTGAATTTGTTATGTACTCACATTTACACAGTCAATTTCTAGTTTGTTTAATTTACCATCTATCATCAATGTCATGTTGTGATATTTTATTAATTCATGGGTGGATCCTTCCTTCCTTTTTAAAATTCCTTCCTTTCCTTTTTAATTTCCTTCCTTATTTATGAATGCACTTTATAAAACGTAAATAACGTTGCGTCAGTGACTACTCATTAGTGTTACTCATACTAGATGACCCATCCAAAATGACAGTGAATTTCACACACAAGAAAAACAACTGTCTAATTCATACTAGATTAGTTCATTTAATTTTGATTGATGCCATGTTGTGATATTTCATTCAATCATGGATGATTCCCGCCATCCATTTTTTTCTTCAGGAACCCTATTTCTGATTTATGAATGGAAGTTGTTAAGGGTGATTAATGTTACGTATGTGATTGCTCATTACTACATTGTATGCGTTGGTTCGATATGAGAGTGTATTTATTACACAATAGCAGCTGTCTGATTCAGACTGGGATAAGTTAATTCAAATTTGATTGATGTCACGTTGTGAGCTTTCATTGATTCATGGGTTCATTCCTCCTTCCTCTTCTGATATTTTCTTCCTGATTTATGAATGGAATTTGTAAAACGTGATAAATGCTGCATCATTCATCTCATGAGTTTTTACTGTGTTTGGTGACTTGGTGTGATATGAGAGTGTATTTGATACACAATAACAGCTGTCTGATTCATAGAAGATTAGTTAATTCAATTGTGATTGATGGCATGTTGTGATATTTCATTCAACCATTGATACTTCTCCCCCTTCCCTTTATAAGAATCCATATCCAGATTTATGAATAGAAATTGTAAAGAGTGATTAATACTGCGTCAGTGACTTATCATTAGTGTTACTCTATGTAGGTGCGCTATGAGTGTTTATTTGAAACAACATAACATTATCTAATTCTTACTAGATTAAGTGATTTAATTTTGATTGATGTCATGTTTGATATTTCATTCATTCGTGGATGAATTTCCTTCTTCTTTCTCTCACTCTTTTCATAATGAATGAATGAATGTGATAAATGCTGTGTCAGCGACAGATCATTTGATTTACTCAGCATGTATCATGATGAGTTTGTATTTCTAAATCCGTTGCTATATTTTTGAAAAGAGAATTATTGATTTATTAGGTTCTCACAGTTTTTCTCCTTTTGATCGAAAAAGATGACTTGTGGAATGGTATACATTCATCAAATTGTTCACACAAAATGTAATTAAGAATTAAGAATTAGATTGTAATAATCTCTACAATTTATTTAAGTTCTTGAATTTGAGTTAATTTATTTTGGCAGGTGTATTATCTAAGTGGAAATTGTGTTTGAATGGAACAACGATATATTTTTGTATATATCTATATGTACATTTAATGACAAACTTCATGCAAAGACCTTTTCAAGATGATTTTATTTTGGTAAATATACAGTACATTCTCCTTAGGCTTTAGTCTTCAGTCAGAGTATTTAAAGGGGACCACCAGGCAAAGAACACATTATTATATGTTTTGGTACTGTTTTGTGATATCAAATAGATACCCAACATTTTTCAAAGGGTTGTGTAATTCATAAACAAAGCAATTAATTTCCACCACTTACGGAACCACTACTATTTCCTGGTTCCATACAGGCCAACCATTTGCGAGTGCGCCAATGCTAGTCACGCGCACGTTTGTAGACAATAGATTCCTGGGCGATTCGTTCGCTCTGCACACATTAGTCTTCGCAATTCAGACCGCATGAACGCATGCTTTAGAATGGTGATGCGTTTTCCAATTTTTTTTCTTTTTTTCTGGAAACATATTTTTGTGAACTTGTTGATGGAATGGAATACTAAAGATGTCACCTTTCTTTAATAAGAATATTATTTTTGGGTGGTGGTACCCTTTAATGACCAGTTCAGGGCCCCATGACATATATAAAAGATTTTAGATTAAATGTACCATTATTAAATTTATTGTACCATCATTTCATTTGATTTGATTTATCGTACCATCTATCGATTGATCAATATACATGTACAATGAATCGTAAATCTTTATGTTACCAGGGGGGTGTTTCACAAAGATCCTAAGTTGAACTCAACTCTAAGTTGGACTTTAAAAATATGGAAAGCTGTTAGTTTCATTTATTTTTTGGGGTAATAGTCCTTTAAAAGGGCAGACAATGTTGTTTCAAATCATTAATATTTTTCTATTATCAAGGAGATTTCATGTTATTCATGTAAAATTTATGAAAAGTCTAAAATACTTGCATGTTGTATTCCAAGGCTACAAATGGCTTTCCATAATAGTTAAGTCCAACTTAGAGTTAAGTTCAACTTATAATCTTTGTGAAACACCCCCCTGGCCCTGAATGGGATAATTGGTTATTTGAGTTTGTTTGAAAGAGAACTGATGTGAGTGAACTAATTTGAAAATTACCCCCATTTTATATTTGCATTTATTTGACAGAGTGGAGCCAGTTACCAGTGTGTGTTCACGTACGAGGATCAGGAGCTTGCTATCCCAGCATTCCTGCAGGGAGACACCGCCCTCGTCTGTCAGAGTCATGTGGTACGTACCCTGCTTTAAAGTCTGGATTTATTTGATGAGCTATACAACCAAACCTTTGTTTAATAGCGGACACCTGTCTATAGCAGTTATCTACCTACAGTGACAACAAAAAGTGACCTCCTGCAAAGAAAATTATGTTATGGAACCTGTCTATAGAGGTCACCTGTCTATAAAAGTGGCCACTTTGTTTCCCTAAGATAGTCACTATACCATACACAGGTTCGCTTTAATTATCTTCTTATTTCTCCATTACAGGAAACAAAAACCATTACTGCAAAACGAAATTGTAGTATAGCGAATCAAGAAACATGGGTATTATTCAGGAAACTACTTTATATATTATAGAAGATAATCTTATTTTTCTTTATGTTAGCTGTGACCTAAACTTAAACTTGCAATGATCAAAACATAACATGATAACGCCACATCCTTTATCTTTTCAGATTGTATGTTAAAGTGCACATCCTGTTGTGGGTATCAATTGTGAAAAATGAGAAGATGTTATGAAAAATCAGTCAAAGATGCCAAAATAGATTTCAAAACAAATCTGTACCAAGTCAAAACAATACAGTGCTTTGTTTTTTGTTTTTTTTTTGTCATAGAAACACTGTGAGATTAGAGAATGTAGATGCTTTTCAAAATACAAAAATGTTTATTTTTTCAATGCAACATTGGTCATGGGACATTTAATTTCATTTTATTTTATTTATTTATAAAACAAAAAAAATAAGTTATAAGCATGAACGACAAATCTAAAATTGGTTGAAACTAGAAGCTAAAGTGATAGAATCACAGAAAATTACACTGTCGGCCTGTAGGATCTCTTTACATTTATTATTAATCTGTTCATGTTGCAATTAATACCTCCAAATGTGGAAATTAACAAGAAATGTGTCATGCTTCGCTTGGCCGTCCTTTATTATTATTAGACACAGAAAACACTGATTTTTCTTTCAAATGTAATATTTCCTCAATTAGTTTGGAAAACTTACATTTTATTGATATTTAGTCAAATATAACCATTTCTGTGAAACAAATTAGGCTATTTTCTATTTTCCTCATCTATTATAAGGCCAAAAATGCACTTGCTCTGCATTTTCTTTCTATATTTATAATAAATTATCCTATTATCTTGGATAACTTCCTTATGTTGATAGATATTCAAGTGGGATCACTTCCTCACATCCTACCGCCCCGAGACTAGACAAGGTTGCATGAAGGAAGCGCTCTGTTTTCTTTATAAATATCACTTGACATGTAAGCTAAAGGATTTAAAAGCAGTGAAAACAATACACAAGGGCTCGGGTCAATTTAGCACCCCCCCCCCCCCCCCCCCCCCCCGCCCTCGAAATGCCACAAAGGGCCCCCATAGATGTGCATAGAGTTCAATGCAAATCAAATTTTAGACTGCTATTTGTGACCGGCTATAGCAAAACCCGGCACTTGTCGGTAACAATCAAAATGTAGATTTTCATACCATTAGAAAGGCCTCATCACAAGCTTTCATTTGATGCTAATTGGTCAGTAATTGGCGAAGATATGATTTGTTTCAATATTACAATTATCATCTAGGTCTTTTACACACATTGTGTGAACTTAAAACTTAAAATTTCTTCAAAACATGAATTACCGACAAGTGCAGGGTTTTGCTATAGCCGGTCACATTTCTTTGCAGGCGAGCATCTACATTAGCCCCCAAAAAATAAATGATATTTTTCTCCCTGATTTAAAAGAAATGCTAAATGCTGGCCTTATGCTCCCGTCTATATAAGTAAGCCAAAGAGCCAGCATTTGTTAGCTTTCCTTTAATATAAGTGATGATGTCGCAGTGTTCTCTCATGTGCATTGTGCTCATTCATGTATAAGATGGCCGTTTAGTCATCGACAAATGTAGTCATCGTTCTTAGAGTAAAGTGACATTTCATTATGCCTCTTTACTTAATCCCAATGTTTTTTCACATTTATAATGTAATGATCTGAAATGACCGATTGAATATCAAGGTATGCCTCAGATCTACAGTACCTTAAATGTATCTTTAGATGACTTGACATGGTGAAATTGATTATTCAACTGTATATATTTTCCTTCTTTCCTATAATTATTTGTATGAGGCATTTAGATATAAGTTTACCTAACTCATGTGATTTGAAAGGATTCATTTAATTGTTTTGTCCTTACTTTTCTTCTTCCAATTTATGAGTATGATAACGTGTCTAAATATGATGTACACTATGTTAACATTTAAAGATAGTTATTTGATTTCAACTTACATGTATATCATTCTAACAGATTACATTTCAACTTGTATTCTCTTCCTACAGTATGCGTATGAGACTGAAACCACCAGTGTAACAGGCTCTATGGTCGTCAGATGGAACGGACCCTATGAGGTTACTGCAAGCGCATTACCAGGTAATTATTTGGCATAATTTCTTACTTTTATTATTATTATTATTAATTATTCAGCGTTTCATACAAAGTACAATGTTAAGATACAAATTGAACAGTGAATTTACAAAACAAAACATAAAAGCACACCTGGTGAGCCTCCCCAAGCTGCCTGGCAGGGAAAAAGAAATCTTGAATTCCTATGACCCATAGGTCTTTCGATCCTTTTGTTGCAACACAATTCAGGATTGTGTGAACAGAAATGTGGATTATTGCTTTTAATTATGACTATCAATTTTCATTTTTCATTAAAAAAACAACTTAATTTGAAGTAATTTATTTCTTAATGTACAAATGATGTAATTGATTCATGATGTATTTAAATATCATCCATGACAAAAGCAACCATCTTACTATTATAGTAAGGATTTCAAGACAGCCTATCTATCACAACTTGCAATTATAAGTAAAGGGCCCCGTTGCAGAAAGATATACAATCGATTGTAAGTTACAAATGATTGTAAGTCAGATCATGTGTTCTGAATGTGCAAATCTGATTGGTTGAAATGCGCAAACTTTCTGATTTACAATCAATTGTAACTTACAATCGATTGTATCTCTTTCTGCAACGGGGCCAAGATAATATAATCAATTTAGCACCTACTATGATTACTGATCATCATCTTTAAGCACTTTACAATGACGTTATGTAACGGTACCAGATCAAATGTCAATTTCTCAATTTTAATTTGTCTTGATTTCTCTCGCAGTGGATCTGTACAAGTGTTTTAAGCACTTTACAATGATCTTATGTAACGGTACCAGATCAAATGTCAATTTCTCAATTTTGATTTCTCTTGATTCCTCTCGCAGTGGGTCTCTACAAGTGTTTTAAGCACTTTACAATGACCTTATCTCATGTAACGGTACCAGATCAAATGTCAATTTCTCAATGTTGATTTATCTCATTTCTTCACACAGTGGTCTTGTACAAATGCTCCATCGATCGACCAAACTGCGGACTTTGCCTGAGCGCTGATCCCAAGTTTGGTTGTGGCTGGTGCAGCGGTCAGTTTGAATGCGGACTTGAAGCGCAGTGCCCTGCAAGCAGCGATTGGGTTATGGGTACAGATGCTATATGCCCTGATCCGACTATCAGAGAGGTTTGTCATTCTTTATTTTGAGAGGAAATGATTTTAGTTTAACATATGTTTTGGGGAACTAGTCCTATACAGTTTGGGTTATTATCAACCTGCTCAAATCAATTTGTCCATGACTTTCCTCACAGCATTACACCATAAATTTGACATTTCTACTAAGATAACTGCCCCAATCAATTTTTATGCCTCCGCCAACGAAGTGGCCGGAGGCATTATGTTTTCGGGTTGTCCGTCCGTCCGTACGTACGTCTGTCCGTACGTACGTCCGTACGTACGTCTGTACGTACGTCCCGTTTTCGTTCTCGCAATATCTCAAGAACTGGTTGACGGATCAATTTCAAACTTGGTATGAGTGTACATATTGGGGTGACAATGATCTGATTAGATTTTGGGCTTCATGAGGTCAAAGGTCAAGGTCACAGGACTCAATATATGTTAAAAAATGCCTCGTTCTCGCGATATCTCTAGAACTGGTTGACAGATCAAATTGAAACTTGGTATGAGTGTATATATTGGGGAGACAATGATTTGATTAGATTTTAGGGTTCATGAGGTCAAAGGTCAAGGTCACAGGACTCAATTTATGTTAAAAAATGCCTTGTTCTCGCGATATCTCTAGAACCGGCTGATGGATCAATTTCAAACTTGGTATGAGTGTACATATTGGGGTGACAATGATCTGATGAAATTTTGAGGTTCATGCGGTGAAAGGTCAAGGTCGCAGGAATCAATATTGTGCAAAAAAACATTTTTTTCGCGATATCTCAAGAACCGTTTGACGGATCAATTTCAAACTTGGAATGAGTTACATACACATCAGTGTGGCAATGATTGGATTATATTTGGGAGTCATGAGGTCAAAGGTCAAGGTCACATATATGCAAAAATGGCTTGTAATGGCAAAATCTCAAGAACTGAATGTCAGATTTCAATCTAACTTGGCACCTGAATTTTTCTTGGGAGCCATCAAAGTTTGGGGTCAAATGGTCAAGGTCACAGAACTCAAAATATACATATGAAAAAATAAAAAAAATTAAGTGCACGTTATTTTGGACTCGATATTAAAAATGGCGTCATAGCGGAGGCATAATTTTCGACTGCGCGCAGTCGAAGATCCATCTAGTTTGTATGAATTTCCTGAAGAAGAGGATGTCTAAAGTAACAATATTTTCTATACAAAAGTTCAGATGACATTGGTCTCGGTAATAAGGGTTAGTATCATACTTGCCTAACTAGTCTGATGTGCTGTATGCTCACCAAGGAGTTGAAAGTGCACACTTTAATGCAGGGAATAATATTCCTCCTCAAATTTGATTAGCAATTTCAGCCGATGGATACATATTTCTATGAAATTCTGTATACTTCTATGGAAGAAAACTGCAGCACAAAAGATATTTTGTATAGCAGTCATGCAAAAATGCATAGCAAATTGCGATGCGATGCCAGGAAAATTATTCCCTGTTGTAATGTGTTGGTATGGATTGTACCCAGTGAGCAGGGATAATCATTTCATTTATTTCCTTTCTTGTTCTCCTCAGTTCTTCCCAATGTCCGGTCATCTCTCTGGAGACACCAATCTGACGATCCGTGGCTACAACCTTGGTTTGGTTGCATCTGATATCAGAAGCATCACGGTGGCCGGGATCTCCTGCGAAATTGACCCTTCAACTTATGTCCCTGCACTGCAGTAAGTCATCACTTTTTATTTTATATTGTCAATATAAGAAACTTCAAATTGTTATTATTTTTGTTGGTGCGGTCTTCTTCGAAATTGACCCTTCAACTTATGTCCCTGCACTGCAATAAGTCTTTGCATATGTTACTCTTCAAATTATAGTGAAACCTGTATTAGAGGCCACCTGTCTATAGCAGCCTACCTGCCTATAGTGGCCACCAAAATTGATCCACTGAAGAGAAAACAATATTATGGAACCTGGCTATAGGGGTCACCTGTTTGCAGTGGCCGCTGTTATTGTTGTGAAATTGATCCCACAATGTATGTCACAGCACTGCCATAATTTATTGCTTTGTTTTCTCATCAATATATTGTCAAAATAGGAATTGCTTCCATCATTTTAAAAAACTCATTATTGCCACATACCCATATCAGATAACTCACATCCCACTCCATTTGCGTGTGTATATAGTCATTATTAAAACCTTGATTATACAAATCTGTGTTATTGATATTCAGTAGCTGATCAGAACTTTTTATGAATTAATTGTTGTCAAATTCTTTCAACAGAATAAGCTGCAGAACTAGAGAGACCAATCGACCAACCAGCGGTTACATTGAGGTGCACATTGGAAACAGTGACATGTACACTGCTATGTCCAGCGTTGTGTACAGCTATGTGGTAAGTGGACATTTTTGATAAATTGTTTGCACAGAACTCAATAATAATTCTGGATACTTTTTCGGCTGCTTAACCTTCTGAGTGCCATCGTCGACTTAGGTCACAATTTTATTTATTTATGTATTTATTTCCGATATGAATAACATGATACAAAGGTCTGGAGACCAACAATGATCATGGTACATTGGTACAATAATGACAATACTCACAATAAATAGAATCAGATCTAATTATTTGTTCCTTAATGCACACAATGGATTAGTGTGGAACACAATTTACTTAAAGGCACCTAAACTTCTTACCAAGCTATCCTGGTATTAAACTTTTCTGGAGGAACTGATCATGCAATTAATTTGGCCTTCAAGAGGTAAAATAAAGAATGGTATGAATTCCAATTATGTTAGATGTTTTGTTTATTTCTTTGTTTTGTAGTTGTTTATGATACTTCTTTCATTTCATTGTAATTGTTGTTTATAATAATTATTTTGTTGTTGTTGTCATTGTTACAGTTGCCCAAGATCTCTGGTGTGAGTCCCAGCTTTGGTCCAGCATCGGGCGGTTCCCTCATCTCCATCCAAGGTCTCGACCTGGATGCAGGGAGTGATAGTTCAGCCAGTCTAGATGATGTCCCCTGCCAGATTGTCAGGTGGGTTTACCTGCTCACTTTTAGATGATTGGAATATTACTTTTGTTTGCACGAATTACATTGTCTTGTCTGTGTTTCAATGTAAAACACATGCCACTCGGCTTTTTTTTACTGCCATATGCGTTGACAATGAAAAACATGAAATTTTAAATAAATAAATAAATTAGTGATTGTGGTGATGGTGGTGGTGATGGCTGGGGACAACGATGAAAATTATGACGGTAAGGGTGATGATGAAGATGACTATGATGATGGTGAAGGTGAAAAAGGTGATGCTGATAATGATGATGGTGATGGTGGTGAGAGTAATACTGGAAATGATTAGCCACTGTTTCATACCGTATGATATGATTATCACCTAACTATTTCTTTCCTCATTGTTTTCAGTGTTTCACCGAGAAATGTTCTGTGCCTCAGCGGCCCGTCTCCCGGACCCATGAGAGGTTATGTCAGTATGACGGTTGACAATCACTACGTTGAGGCAACTGACCAGTTCCAGTACCTGACGGATCCGGTTATAACCAAGATAAACCGGTTCAGCAGCATCAGCAGGTAATGTTGAGTCTTATATTATTTCTTCCGTTCTGAAGTTTTGATGATATGAACTGGAAAAAAATATATATACATATTTCCCTTCAAAATTTTGCCAAAGAAATCACAATATCATATTAACAAATATTGTGTATAAAATGGAGATAAAATTAAATGTTATGTATATAATCCATGAGATATTTATTCTTGAATTATTGTTATCCAACATCCAAAGACAGCTGTGACTAGTCTCTATTGGTTTGAATAGCTTTGAAACAGAAAATGGAATTAGAATATTGAGTTTGTGTTGTAATGTAACAATAGCTGATTCGTTAATACAATACTACGTTTTAAGTAGTCTAATTATCATATTTTTGTACATCTTTCTTGTTTCAGTGGATCACTGGAGATAATTGTAGAAGGGGAGGGCTTTGACTCGATCCAGTGGCCACAGCTCAGCTTCATGGTTGGACCAGAACAAGTCGTTACTGTAAGTATTTTATAAATGTCTTGTATTATGTTTTGTGAACTATAATACTTTTTTTAATTTTGCATGAAATTCTACTTATGACGTTTATTCTCATCATTCAATATGCAACTTAATGTCAGAGTACCATCAAGTAAAAATATGTAATTATTTATGTTTATCACAAGTATTTCTTCTAGGTTTTATTTCATGAGAATAGATTGATTATGTGAATGTTAACATCAAACATATATCATATTTGTATGATTTTGCAAGTTGTTTCTGTGAATATGTTGCTTATTATATTTTGACAAATACATGTACCTTGCCACCTTTTTGCTCCACAGAACTGCACTCGTTCATCCCCACGGCTCATGACCTGCCAGACACCTGACATCAGACACCTCAACGCCACCCTGCCTCTCACCCTCCCTACATCAACTGTCAGCTTTATCCTGGACGGGGTGTCGGCCTACGCACCCCTGCAGAACAACGGGGCCATCAGTGGGCTGGACGAGGCGTTTGTCTTCTATCCCCAACCCGTCTACCTCCCCTTTCACAACGGCAAGATGGAGCTGGAGTTTGAGCAGCGCAAGTTTGTCATGATTGAGGTAGGGGCAAGCGATAATGATGATTATAAATAATAATGATAATAAATGATAATAAATAATAATTATGATAATAAATAATAATTATGATAATAAATAATAATCATGATAATAAATAATAATAATGATAAATAATGGTGGCTATTTAATATATATAGCACATGTTCCTTTCTTTCAACCCTCAATGCCCATCGTGATTATTACTACAGTCCTCAGATACACACTGCAATTGATCCAGCACATGGAATGCACAATTTCCACTCCAGGGCCCCGTTGCAGAAAGAGATACAATCGATTGTAAGTTGCAATTGATTGTAAGTCAGAAAATTCATGTGTTTCAACCAATCAGATTTGTGCATCTAGAACACATGATCTAACTTACAATTAATTGTAACTTACAATCGATTGTATCTCTTTCTGCAACGGGGCCCCTGTGTTGCATGTTGATTGAAAATGGCAATGCGCTAGGCTGTTATCAGTTTCTGTTTTCAAACATTTAATCTCATGACTAGTAGATGTGCATACGATCAAACTTGCTGGCACGCCTTCCCCTTTCATTTCTTTAAGATTAAATAAACAGGAGCGTACGATGGTTGTAAAAAAAAATCTCTCTTCTATTTCTTTGGTTCTTAATGCAGAAATATATTCCTTCATATTCTATTGTAAAACAAAGTGAAATACATGAATTTCCATTATGTAAAAATTAATTTAGTGTTTAGTACTAATCTAAATTTCCCCCTGTAATTTCCTTTCCTATAGGGTGCAAACCTTACCCTGTCGTACAGAGAGGGTGACGTCCAAGTGACCATTGGCGATGAGGAGTGCACCGATGTAGTGGTCAAGCAGACCCAGCTGACCTGCTATGCACCGGAGGCTGCACCCGAGACTGGTGGTGGACAGAAGGCTTTCAGAGTCACCGTGAGTACCCCTCCTGTCACTTTTGTTGAAAAAAATTAGATTATGAAATTGAAAATGATTTCTAGATCATGAATATTGGGAGCAGCAGTCAACAACATGCCTTCGTGCAGTATATTTAAAATGACAGGTGTTACCAACAGGAAGTGTTGATTCTTTTTAGGCCACTGTTAATTATAAAAGTTGAGAAAAAACCCTGTATATTTGACAGTTTTTCTTCAATCAATGTATTTTGAAACTTACCTTTCTTTGACAAATTTAAGCCCCGCTATTCATCTTATAAATCTTGCACATCTTCCTTGAATTACAGGTGTACCATGGCAGCCTAGTCTTCCCCATCGGTGAGGTAGAGTACCTCTCCCAGGCCATGCCCCTGGCTCTCATCGTTGGCTCAGCGGCCGGTGGGGTCCTCCTCCTCCTCTTCTTCCTCATCATGGCCGTGTGCATCCTCTTCTACCGCAAGAACCACAACAACGAGCGCATCTTCAAGGAGATGGAGGAGCAGCGCGATGCCCTGGAGCTCACCGTGGCCCAGGAGTGTAAGGAAGGTACGTCAAGTAGTCCGTTCGTTTTTAATTAGTACTCAACCTGGGGGGTGTTTCACAAAGATCCTAAGTTGAACTTAACTGTAAGTTGGACTTCAAACAGTAATGTAAGCCATTTGTAGCCTTGGAATAAAATACATTATAAAGCAAACATGCAAGTATTTTATACGTTTCAAAATGTTACATCAAGAACATGAAATCTCTTTGATGATAGCAAATATTTATATGATTTGAATAAAGATTTTATGCCTTTTAAAAGAACTTTTACAAAAATGTTTCAAGAAACTAATGGCTTTTCATAATATTTAAATCCAACTTAGAGTTAAGTTCAACTTAGGATCTTTGTGAAACACACCCCCGTTCTGTTAAACTTGAAAGTGAGCATCATGGGATAAAATCATCAACTGGTAATGTATTCATGCTCCACCCTCCCAATACTTAGACATCACGTATGGATTCATTGTCAAGTGCAAGTGTGATTGACAAGCCACTGTCTTTCTCAACCTGAGCTACAGACATCACACGTCTATCACACATTACATCAAAGGCCACAGCATTCCCATGTTAGACTACCGTTACTTCATCTTCAAGTGCTTGATCGATTGATATTCAAATGTTTTCTAGAACATTTTTAAAGAGATTAATTCTCATTTTAATTTCCTCTCTATTGAACAGCCTTTGCAGAGCTACAGACTGGTGTTCTGTCTATCACACATGACATCAAGGGCCATGGCATACCCATGTGGGACTACCGCTCATATGTTGTCAAGTCACTCTTTCCTGAGAACCCCAACCACCCTGTCATGCGTGAGCTTTCGGTGAGTATCAGCTCTCTATAGTGTACTGAATAAATATGTTGTTACATGAAATGTTATATGTAATTATCACATGCTTCTTGCAAGACACACCCCATTCCAGAAGACGATTTAATTGATTTTGGGGCTTAACACTTACCATTTAGACTTTGTTAACCAATACAAGGTAGTTGTACTTATTTTAGCTGATCTGTTACAATGTATGTCTTGATAAAAACAATGCACTTTTTTTTACCTTAGTTCAGTCAGTTAGTCTACCTAACACATTGCCAATATGTCTATTACATTATTTAGTTGTTTTTAAGTGACCAGTTAGTCAACCACTTTATTACTTCCTCCCTCGCAGGTTGCTGGTGTCCGTAAGGACTATGTCCACAAGGGTCTGAGGCAGTTTGGGCAGCTCCTCGCCAACAAGTCCTTCCTCATGATCTTTGTGCGCGTACTGGAGGAGCAGCGAACTCTGTCAACTCGTGACTACAGCAACGTTGCCTCGCTCCTCGTGGTTGCGTTCCATGGCAAGATGGAGTACTGTACGGTGGTGCTCAAGGCCCTAATGGCACGTGCCATACGCCAGCATGTGAAGGAGGGAGAGGAGTCCACTCGCGTCTTCATGAGAAGGTAAGATCTGTTTCCATTGTCCTTTTTCTCCTATCTTCCTCATCCCTGTTTCCTTGAATTTAGTTCATGTCTCATCTGGCTTATCCCCTTTTCCCATCCTCTCCTCTCCTTTATGTAATCATCATCATCATCAGCAGCATCAGCATCATCACCATCATCATCACTATCATCATCAATTTTGATAGTCTTTATAAAGATGTCATCACATTTCAGTCACTATCATCATCACCAAGATGATAATGATGCCGATGGGTGGGATTATGTTAATGATTATGGTGACGATGATGGTGATGAAGATAAAGCCGATGATAGTGACAATTTGAGTTGATTAATCAAATTTCATTTTCTTTGAATCTATACAGAGGGGTCTCTGTTGTAGAAAAGATGGTTGGTCACTGGCTGGCCGTGCTGCTCTACAACCACCTCCAGGACACGGCCGGGGAGCCTCTGTTCAAACTGTTCTACGCCATCAAACAGCAGGTGGAGAAAGGACCGGTCGATGGTGTGACGGGGGAGGCCAGGTACAGTCTGACGGAGGGAAAGCTCATCAGGCAACAAGTCAATGAGAGACAACTCGTAAGTGTTTTTTTTGTTCATAAATGTTTTTTTCATAAATGCCAATGGCCTCTTGAGTTAGCCACCAAAGAATTATAATATGCAACACATGACAGGAGTCTGATGTGTGAATTTGAAAGAAAAGCTTCATGGGGAGCCGTTAGAAAGAACCTTGTAGGTTTGAGAGCTTGGCTTCTATTGACTTGTATGTATTTTATGAACTTGTATGCTATTATTCTCAAATGATTGGCATCAAAAATAACGCACAGGGTCCAGACAGGAACACAGCAATGGTGGAGGTCCGAGTCATGGACTGCGACACCACCTGAACTCCCCTGGGAGCATACTAGCCAAAGTTATTATTATCTGTTCATATCTTATCAATTCTCAAATAATTATTTACAGACTATCAAGGCCCAGGGTCCTGACAGGAACACACAGATGGTGGAGGTGCGAGTCATGGACTGTGACACCATCTCACAGACCAAGGATAAGATCCTAGACGTCATCTACAAGACTGCTCCTTACTCACAGAGACAAAAGAAAGAAGAGCTAGATCTAGGTAGGTGGACAGCTGCTTAAATCGACTCTATTCTGCAATTAATCCCTTCCTAGATCCATTCAGACTTGTTAATTTGTAGTACCTATTAGTTTTGATGTTTTACTTTTTAGTTAAACCTTCCAAGTATATAAAAAAAGAAAATGCAAGAAAAACCTTACTTTACTAAAATGAAAGTGGAAGATGAATGACATCGGCTGCATGTATAGAATTAGATTTAAAATTAGATTGTACACAGCTATAAATTACAAAACATATAGACTGATTCAAATAGCATGTATCACATTTGAATTAGATAATTTGTGGAATACTCTGTGCACACTTAGAATAATAACATTACATGCAGTTATCATAAACCCCATCCTTTAATATCATAGACTCGGTTCTTAATATACATGTATCTAATAATTTTGTTCGTACAAATGATCATGTTGCTTCATTTGTCTTTTTTGTTTCTATTCCCTATTTGTGTGCTCAGAATGGTATGACAGGGCTGGAGGCAAGCTCCTGTTGTTTGATGATGATGGTTTGAGGCCGGTCGAAGGATCGTGGAGAAGGCTCAACACACTGGGTTACTACAAGGTACAGTACACTTTCTATTGTAACTTCACAATTATAATAGTGGCATAGCTGTGAGGAGGGGGGCATGAGGGGAGGGGAGGGGGTTTTGTGTGTTCAGAATGGTTTCGCAAGAATGGAGGCAAGCTGTTGTTTGATGATAACAGTACACTTTTAATTGTGACTTCATAATTAGTGGCATAGTTATGATGAAGGGAGCATGGTATATTTCCTCTTGGGTATTACTAATAATGAAAATAAAGCGAAAATGCCAGAGTTTGGCTCCCCTTGAATCTATACTTTGCCTATATCTTCTCAGGTTGTTCTTCAGACAGGGTTAGGGGGAACAGTGGCTCCCCCAGTTAGATTTTCTAATGTGAGTCTTTATATAGTGCCCCTAACAATAAACAGTGGGAACATTATTGAATGTTTACTGAATTTGGTTGCAATGACAACAAGATGGTTAATTTAGATCTTGCTTCCTCCCTTCCCAGGTGCCTGATGGTGCGACGTTGTTCCTGCTGCAGGCTCAGAGGAGCAGTGACTCGCTGCACTCCAACCATTCCTCACCAGCAAGATCATACAGTAAGTTATTAATTCAGTCAGGGCTGGTCCTGAAAGACAAATAGTCTTTATTGGGTGTGCGTTACAGACGTGACATTCCCAAATTATTCTGTACTTATTCCTAAATGGGAGAGTATCCTCTAACAAGTTTTTCATTATTTTACAAGGTTAAAGAAATACAAAATGTATATTGAAAGTAAAATTACAATGTAATGCAAAACAAAGGCTTTGTGATCAGGTTGGTTTATTTCATCATATTATGATCGTCAAACATTTTATTGTCAAACGGTGTTATTTATTATCCCTTCTTAAATTGCATTAATTCGATGAAGAATTGTATTCCAGCATTGCAATAGATCACAATTAGCATTTTTATCATTATCATTATTATTATTTACTTGGTGCTCTGATTAGACAGTAATATGCTGGATATAAACATAAATTAATTTTTCATTGCGAGTAATCTTCACCCCTGAATATTTCTTCCATCTCCAGACAACATCAATGCGGTGGTCAACTACCAGAACATCCACCACACGCCGTCATCGTCGATGTCGCCCATGATCACACTGGAGTTTGAGAACCGGCTATGGCACTTGGTCAAGCCGGCTGACCACCAGAACCACCAGAATGCGGTCAATGAACGCAAGATGATGGCTGAAATATACCTCCCCAGGCTACTGACCACGAAGGTGAGTGACCAGTGAATGTAATATTCTGCGTATTTTCTCAATGTTGAATCAGATTTGTTAAATGATGAGATTTGCGATGAAACCAGATAAGCGTCAGAGATACATGTATCTCAAGTTTTCAACCCATCCATTGTTTGATATTGAATTAAAAGACATAATATTACTGAATTTTCCCTTTTAAATTGACCTGTTAGTGTTAAAATTTGCTCTCAATTTCTTATTAGTTTCAGACGATGTCTTCATGACAGCCTTCATGGTTCAGCCGGACGGTAGCACCTTACCCAGAACCATCTAGTTTCTCTTTGACTTCCTGGACAAACAGTTCTAACCTGTTTCATTTCCTGGACAACCTCTTATTCTCTCATTTTTTTCTTCTTTTTTCGGTGAACAGACGCTCCTGCAGAAGTTTGTGGACGATGTCTTCGCAGCAGTCTTGATGGTCCACCCAGACGGCAGCACCTTACTCATAGCCATCTAGTTTCCCTTTGACTTCCTGGACCAAACAGTTCTAACCTGTTTAATTTCCTGGACAACCTCTTATTCTCTCTTTCTCTGCTTTTATTTAACAGACAATTCTGCAGAAGTTTGTGGACGATGTCTTCACGACAGTCTTCATGGTTAATCCGGACGGCAGCTCCTTACCCAGAGCCATCAAGTATCTCTTTGACTTCCTGGATGAACAGGCCGAGGAGAACGGGATCAAGGACCCCGCTGTCATCCACGCATGGAAGAGCAACAGGTAAGATCTTGAAGAAAAGTTTAATATTTCTTATGAGTAATCTTGATCTTGATGGTGTAATTGAACATCTCCAACTGGATCAACACTGCATGATTAGAGACTGCAGGGAAAACTTAGTCACTTTTCTGCTCATCGTTAAGAGTAAACCTAATAAAGATCCTATATCTTTAACATCCACGTAACAGATACATGTACGTTGGACAAATTGTTTGTTGATGTGTATGCAATGTGTGATAACTGACATACTTCATGCCCGAACATAAAGCGACAACAGATTTTAATCCCAACTACATTCTTTTGTTTATCCCACAGCCTTCCTCTGCGATTCTGGGTGAACCTGATCAAGAACCCCAACATGATCTTTGACATCCACAAGACGGATACCGTGGACTCGTGTCTTTCAGTGGTCGCCCAGTGTGTGATGGAGGCGTGTTCCGTCTCTGAGCAACAACTCAACAAGAACTCACCGGCCAGCAAGCTGCTCTATGCCAAAGACATCCCCAACTACAAGGAATATGTCGCACAGTAAGTTTCATTCAATTTGAAGTTCTACAAAGATCCATTAACTTTGTAAAAATTCAACAAAAAATCACATGGAGCTTTCACACTTCTCTTGTCCCTTGTTGTTTGGCTTATGTTAACAGAAGAATGAAATTGGTTTTGATTTTTCTAATGTCTCCCAAGTTTTTGGGATATTTTAGATTGAATTGAAATGTGTTTTTATGCCTCCGCAACGAAGTAGCCGGAGGCATTATGTTTTCGGGTTGTCCGTCCGTCCGTACGTACGTCCGTACGTCCGTACGTACGTACATCCCGTTCTCGTGATCGCGTTATCTCAAGAACCGATTGACGGATTTTCACCAAACTTGGGTCATGTATGTATCTTGGGGTGCCAATGATCTGATTAGATTTTGGGGTCATGAGGTCAAAGGTCAAAGGTCACAGAGCTCATTATATATGCAAAAATAGCTTGTGATCGCGTTATCTCAAGAAGGGATTGACAGATTCTGACCAAACTTGGTACATGTATGTATCTTGGGGGGCCGATGATCTGATTAGATTTTGGGGTCATGAGGTCAAAGGTCAAAGGTCACAGAGCTCATTATATATGCAAAAATAGCTCGTGATCGAGTTATCTCAAGAAGGGATTGACAGATTCTGACCAAACTTGGTACATGTATGTATCTTGGGGGGCCGATGATCTGATTAGATTTTGGGGTCATGAGGTCAAAGGTCAAAGGTCACAGAGCTCATTATATATGCAAAAATAGCTCGTGATCGCGTTATCTCAAGAACGGATTGACAGATTCTGACCAAACATGGTACATGTATGTATCTTGGGGGGCCAATGATCTGATTAGATTTTGGGGTCATGAGGTCAAAGGTCAAAGGTCACAGAGCTCATTATATATGCAAAAATAGCTTGTGATCGCATTATCTCAAGAAGGGATTGACAGATTCTGACCAAACTTGGTACATGTATGTTCCTTGGAGAGCCAATGAACTGATTAGATTTTGGGGGTCATGAGGTCAAAGGTCACAGGGCACTTATAGGTCATAATTGTGATACGTCAAGATCTAAAAGACAGAGTACCATCAAAATTTAGTTGACAGAATTAATTCTGTGTACATGTTGATTTGGGCTTGATATGAATAAATTGCGTAATGGCGGAGGCATCATTTTCGACTGCGCGCAGTCGAAGATCCATCTAGTTTCATTCATAATCAAGAGTATACTCTATCATCCATAGTGTCCAAATATGCATTATTCACACTAACAATAGGGATAAAATCTGATGTTAGTTTTGTTTTTTTACTTTTTTCCATCAGGTACTACAGTGACGTCCAGAACATGCCAGCGATCAGCGACCAGGACATGAATTCCATGCTAGCGGACCACTCACAGCGTCACCAGTATGACTTCTACATGCTGTCTGCACTCAATGAGCTCTACTTCGGCTATGCCTGCAAGTACAGGAGCGAGGTAAGATGCCGTTATAATTTTCTGTTATTTACAATTGTAGCCCCCCAAAAAACCCCACATGTTTCATGAGTTTTCACCTTGATAAATAGCTTTTGCATCTTATTTTAGCCATTTTCTTTAAGTGCATTTTGCTAGCCCTACAACTTTTGTTGTAGTTAATTTGTATGACATTGAAATTCTGCATTCAAAAAGGTAAGACGCCCCAAGTCATTGAAAACTGTTTTCAAAACAGAATGATTTAACTCAACCTTGCATCTTAGTCCTGACCTACGAATCATGGCTTTGATGTAATAGTCCCAACCTAGTTACATGTAGATGCGACTTCAGAATACGGGCCACTATGTTTAAATGTTTGTTTGTACTTGATTCATAATTCTTGTTCATAATTGGGAAATGTCATCGCCTAACCTGCTTTCAAAAGATGCTGAACGGAAACCTGGACATCAAACATAAGGACTTCATTCAACCAAAAATAGCCAGAAACCGAAGGGGCCATTCTCTACAGTATCAACAGCAACACATAAACTCTGAGGCGTTCGCAAATTCATTTTTCGTTCGTACAACCACTGAATGGAATAAGCTACTTCAATCTACAGTAAACCAGCCCTCACTTCATACATTCCAGAATGCGCTTGCTAAGGACCCATCTGTCCTTAGGGGCTAACCACTCTCTCGGACCCACCTCCAGTTAAAACTCCTATGGAGTGTTTTGGAGGAATAAACTACCAAGTACCAAGTACCAAGTATTCTTTATCCTTGATTATTAACTTATTTCATCTAAACATTTTCCCACCTTTCTGCAGCTGATGTCAGCCCTCGACGAGGACAGCACAGCCAAGAAGCAGGGCCATGCGGAGAAGATCGAAGAGATCGAGAGGATCATGTCCAAATCGTTCTGACAACTAACAGTCAACCCGATGGATGGAGGCAAGAAGAATGGAGTCCACTTACCAGGCGCACATATGCAGACAACTACTTGTTAACTCGTAGAGAGCCAGAGTTGCCAATTTGCATTATGATACATACTCAAAAGTCCATAGATTAAGCATCGTTATCTCATACAATTCTAGTGGTGCCAATTTGCATCACGATTAATACTAAGTCTATTGAAATATGCCATTTCTGGCATGATAAGGATTTAAATGAGTGATAAAACAGTGATTTTTGTTCAAAAGTTAACGCGGACAAATCATGACTAAAGCAAGCAAATATGCAATAAAAGCTGAGAATTCGTAAAATGAGACCTTTTGAAAAATATTATGCGCCAAAAATGAATGGAAGCATTAAAAGTCCTTGAAAATATTATTCCTTTTGTTGTTGGACTTGTTGACATTTTTAACTGAAATACTAATTCAACTCATTTTAACGATAATGTTAATGTGTATGGTTTAGATGTAGGATATTTAAAGAAATTATAGCTGTTTTGAGTATTCAACAAATAATAATAATGTATCATAAGACTATAATCATCAGAATAGAATAGATAAAAATAGAAAATAAAATGGGAATTAAATAAAATGAATAGGATTGTTGATGGAAAAAAAATCTAAAATTCAAATTCATGCAAGGGCTATAACTAGTATTCAACACAGGAGAGTTATAAGAGTTAGTCTGGTTCCGTTCTAAATATTTCTGCCTTCTTAAATTGGGTTGACGCTTCACAGAGAGAGATATATATCTATCAGATTATATTTTATAAAGTTGTACAGTAAGAGTGAACAAAAATAATAGAGCTGGCATTTACTGTTTGTAAAAATTCTGCTATTGATATGAAACAAAAATATTATGGTATGAATATACAAACATGACTGTCAAATTCTGCTGTTAATATGAAACAAAATGTAATAAGAATATGAATTTTACTATCATGTTTTGTACAAAATGCATTCTTCTTCTGAGATTTCCTAAGCAGCTGAGTATTATGTGTAGGTTTTTTTTGTTTTAAAATGACAGACTTTTTGTCATACTTTTTCAAATACATGTATTTGTTTGTTTTTCAGGAATACAAAAGTAAACTATATCTAAAGGGGTGGATTGGCAAGGCTTGTGCTAATTTTCTTATTTCTATGTAGTTGTCACAGCATACTTCATTTATAGTTTATTGTATATTTAAACATGTTGGAGATGTCTTGATTCGGTATAGCAACACATTGTCTATAGATACCTTGGGTAGTGCGCACATTTGGTTAACCCATTCAGGACAGATCCTGAAGATATTCGGTCTGAGGTCTATGGATAGTGCATGTTATACCAAAATCAAATCATCTGGAATGGGTTAAAAAATTAAAAAATAATTCTTTGTAGCACAATTAATGTGGTAGATTAACTACTTTTTAATTATAGGAGTAGAATTCATTAGGAACTACAGTCCAGTCAAACGTGTGTATAGTGACCACCGAGGGGTGGTCTCTATAGACGGGATCATTCCATATAGTTTTTCTCTGCAGGGGATCATGTTTAGTGGCCACTAGAGGCAGGTTGGCTGCTATAGACAGGTGGCCACTAAGACAGGTTTGACTGTACATGTAGTTGTTGGTCTTGGAATGTATCTGTAAGAGACACATACAAGGTATTTTAATAAGAGCTTCCAAAAGCACACACTAAAAAAAGTGAGAAACTATGCAAGTTTTGTGGCATATTTGTTGTTTTAATGGTTTTAGAAATGTATTTTAATGCAAGTAGAAGGATGTACTCTATATTTGTATAGGTCTTGTCATCAATTTTTTAAAGCTTATTACTGAACTTTGTCCATGTCTTTTCATATTTAAACAATTTAAGTTACCTAATGTTAAAAACTTTTCTATCTTTTTTAAGAAAAATGGTGCTGGCATCTGTAATATGAAAAGGGAATGTCTGGTGATTTTGTTTTATTTGTTTTACTTTTTTTTTTAGAAATACAGTTTTTAAATGCTAATGTTATTTTAAAATGCTGTTAGATTTTAGATTATGCAAGGTTATTGCCGACCAGGTGTTAATGGTTTAAGTCATATGTTGATCAATCTTAAAATAATTAATTCATCAATTGAATGAATTTTGAAATAATTCATGAAGCTAATGCCCCTTCCACAAATAATTTAGAGCAGAAAGTATGATACACAAGGCTTGAACCAAAGACGATTTGAATGACAGTACTTTCATTCTGTAGTTAAAATGTTGGACTTTCATTCAATTTAGAATATTCTGTAGTAAACCTTGTTCTTCCTTATATACATTTTGTCAATCAGTTTAACTTTAAATATTCACCCTTATTGAGGAATGTAGATTTTTAGAACTCCATACATTTACCTTAGGGATGTAAATCAATATTAGTCAGTTACAGTGTAATAGGTAATAATAAATTAATGGTAATTGCTATTTGCAGTAAAATGTTTTCAAATCCACCACATTCATGTATTTGTATATATGTACTTGTAAATTTTATTTATTTCATAAAATGTATGTGAACATCCTGCATTTTCAACTTTAATAATTCATTCTTCAATATTACATAATTTCATATGTATGCATTCCTACTTCTTTTAATGGTATACATTCTATTATTTTTTATTTTTTATTAAAAAAAAAATGTTTTGATTGCGTTTTTAAATTGTTTTATTTAGGTTTATTAGAAACCGAACTTGACAAAAACATTTATAACTAGTTCTTTACATTCCTTGAACTTTAAACTTTAACTTTCTGTTATTAGATATGTAAGAAATCTTCCATTCAATTGTAATGTATTCTGATTTGATATAAAGTCTGCCATTTTTGTCTTATCTGTATTTTCATACTGCCATTGTTTACATGAGCTTTTTGCAGTGCAGCTACATGTATGCATTTTTGCTATTTTTTTCTTCTCAAATTATAGTTAGTGTTTTGTGCCATTTCCCCTCCTTTTGGTCTGGCTACTAAGAAGTGGAATGTACTCTAAATTACATTTCTTGTGTATTGATTGATACAACCCTAACACATATATATTTCTCGTATCAAAATGACATACATTTATACAGGAGAACTTTGGTGTGACAGTTTATTGTCCTATGTATTGGACAAAGTGGAGCAAGCTACAATCTGATCAAGTTGTGTAATTTAAAAAATAATAATTATCTGACCCATATTATATGTAGCTCATGGTTAAACATATATTGTAGGTAACATTGGAATATATCAAACTAGAATTTGTTTGATAATTTTCTGACTATTAGCTTGTATAGGTGAGAAATTTGAAATTTAGTTATCAACTGTACTCTAGTTATATACTGCCAAAGGATGTAGAACATACTACTAACATTACCAGTTTATAGCGTTACTTATTCATTCCTTCAGCAAGACATTAACATAACCATATTTGATAAATTATTATATTTTTATGTACGATTATGCCTGAGCCATTCCATTTTCATGTAACTATTTTTTAACTTATGAAATGGAGATGCTTAGATTGTTTTATTGTGTATTGGAAATACTGTTGTGTATGACTATTATTTATGGCTTGATATTGCATATAGTTCAGATAGTCTTACCATTTTATATGCCATTCCTATGTCTAAATATTACTAGCTTCTTTATGAAACCAAGTAATTAATAGTATTGTGTTTAAAACTAGCTAATAAGTAATAGCTTGCTAATGTTGAAAACTATGTCTTTTGCTGAAACTTCTATGCATGCTGTCTACCTAATTACATAATATGAATGTATGTGTTTTCTGCGAATGCATTTTTATGTGAGAAATGTTAAATCTTATTTTGTATCCTATTTTTCTAATTTTCTTAAGAATGTGATAAAAGAAAAGATTAATCTGTTCAGTACTACTAATGGAAGAGTGAACAAAAAATGCAATGTAAAACAATCATAACCAGCAAAATGCATTTTTTAAACACTCTTTCTTTAAAATGTTGTTCGTTTATAAAAAAATTGCTGTGCAGATTTACTGTTGTTGTTGTTGATGTTTTGTAAATGCATATGAAAATAGTGTACATATCTATTTTATGAGATTATAAAGCCTGTACATAATTAACTTAAAAGAAACTGTAATGCAATGTTCTTACGTTTTATAATGTTTTTTTTATATTCTTATGGACAAAACCGCTGTGGATTTTTCAAAGACTAAATGTATGATGAATATTAAAGATACCATAATCACAAGAAGCATTTATGCAAAATAACAAGAAGCATTTATGCAAAATAATTATGCCACCCGTCAAAGTGGTAGCATATTAACCGTAGTCCAACTCGTTTTGTTGTAAATAATTGTGTATTCACTTTACATGAATATGGACATGTAACCCTAATTCTTGGAGCATTTTACATTTATATACAAGCTACAAATTACTCGGATCTTTTTACAAATGTTTTTGATTGGTACAGCTCTGCGTGATGTTCCCATATTCATCAGCTCACTTTTTCTACTGTTACAAAATTATGTGAAAGGAATAAATATTGAAATAATTTCTTAAAACATTTCTTGACAACCTTGCTTTCTTACAGAGTATTTTGTAGTGATGAGGTGATTTTATGTGCTTTTTCCCAGTAAATATATATATATTTTTATGCCTCCGCCAACGAAGTGGCCGGAGGCATTATGTTTTCGGGTTGTCCGTCCGTCCGTCCGTCCGTCCGTCCGTCCGTCCGTCCGTCCGTCCGTACGTCCGTCCGTACGTCCGTCCGTACGTCCCGTTTTCGTTCTCGCGATATCTCAAGAACCAGTTGACGGATCAATTTCAAACTTGGTATGAGTGTACATATTGGGGTGACAATGATCTGATTAGATTTTAGGGGTCATGAGGTCAAAGGTCAAGGTCACAGGACTCAATATATATGCAAAAATGCCTCGTTCTCGTGATATCTCAAGAACTGGTTGACGGATCAAATTCAAACTTGGTATTAGTGTAGATATTGGGGTGGCAATGATCTGATTAGATTTTAGGGGTCATGAGGTCAAAGGTCAAGGTCACAGGACTCGATATATATGCAAAAATGCCTTGTTCTCGCGATATCTCAAGAACTGGTTGACAGATCAAATTCAAACTTGGTATTAGTGTAGATATTGGGGTGGCAATGATCTGATTAGATTTTGGGGTTCATGAGGTTAAAGGTCAAGGTCACAGGACTCAATATATATGCAAAAATGCCTCGTTCTCGCGATATCTCAAGAACTGGTTGACGGATCAAATTCAAACTTGGTATTAGTGTAGATATTGGGGTGGCAATGATCTGATTAGATTTTGGGGTTCATGAGGACAAAGGTCAAGGTCACAGGAATCAATGTATGTGCAAAAATGCCTCGTTCTCAAGAACCGGTTGACGGATCAATTACATACTAGGTATGAGTGTACATATCGGGGTGCCACTGATCTGATTAGATTTGGGGGGTCATGAGGTCAAAGGTCAAGGTCACATGACTCAATATGTATGCGAAAATGGCTTGTAATTGCAAAATTTCAAGAACTGAATGTCAGATTTCAATCAAACTCGGTACCTGTATCATAAAGAGTCAACGTAGCCATAAAATGTTGGGGTCATGAGGTTGAGGTCAAGGTCACGGGACTCATTATACATGCAAAAAAGCTTGTAATACCAAAATCTCAAGAACTAAATGTCAGATTTCAATCAAACTTGGTACCTGACTGTTTTTTAGGGAGCCATCAAAGATTGGGATCATATGGTCAAGGTCACAGGACTCAAAATATAAGAAAAATTAAATCAGTGCATGTTAATTTGGGCATATTAAAATCGCGTGATAGCGGAGGCATAATTTTCGATTGCGCGCAATCAAAGATCCATCTAGTTTTAGAAGCAAGAATGATTATTTGTGTGTGTGGTTATGTACCCATGTGTGTGTGTGTTTGTTTATGTATATTCAATTGTTATATGTATATAATTCACTTTTTAACAAAA
Source organism: Echinarachnius parma (assembly GCA_037951105.1). Taxonomy (NCBI): domain Eukaryota; kingdom Metazoa; phylum Echinodermata; class Echinoidea; order Clypeasteroida; family Echinarachniidae; genus Echinarachnius; species Echinarachnius parma. The sequence continues at coordinate 78,775 of JBAMJV010002378.1, read as the reverse complement.
AGTGTGTGTGGGCATGTGAGAGTGACAGCATCTGTGGGTGTGTATCTAAACTGGGTTCCAAAAGAAACTTATCACTTTTTCAGAGCGACGCTCACTAAAATCCATAGCATCAAATTGAACCATATTTAGACACAGATAAGCTATCATTCTCCTTATGAGAAGCATATCCTAAAAATCAAAAGTTTGCTTTTACTAAAAATGAGAAAAATGCGAACCTCCACGAAAGGCGGTCTATTCAGAACTTTCAATAGCTATTCATTCAACTTCAAAGCGGGTTATGTAACCACTAGACTGGCTATTGTCCGTGCTGAGCTCTGTGCCCGGAAGGCGAGCAGTTTCTGTGATTTTTGAAAAATGACCTCTTGCGATTTCACCTTATTTTATTCTTTGTTGACTAAAGCAAACATAATTTTTTTTAGATGAGCTTGCTAAGGGGTATTATAGCTAATCTATGCCCAATTATGATTCATTTTTATGCTTTGGATTTTAATGTGTGTCGCTCTTAAGAAGTGATAAGTTTCTTTTGGAACCCAGTTTAGTAACATTTTGCAAATCCACACAATTTACTTCAAACTCTAGTGGTTACACATTACTTAGTGGATATATCATATTCACAAAAATCAAATTTTATCAACCATTCATCACTTTTTACACATGTCAACAAAGTTACTAAATTAGATCCCTTTAGAGCAGGATAATTTGAATTCCAATCCGTTATAAAGTATATAATAATGACATCTCAAATCACAGTATCTTATATATCCAGGCTATTATTTAAAAATTATCCCCTTAGTTATTGCCAAAATGTTAAGTAGGATATGGAGAAATAGGGTTGCCATTCACATTGGCCTGGTAGCATTATACTGATATTTTTCATTTTATATGGTAATATCAATGTATCAAAAGCTTTTTTACAAACAACAAAATACATTAACAACTAATGTTGTGAGTTACCATGGTTGTGAACAAACTTCATATTTACCTAACCTATTCACTGCGAGAATGTGCAGAGTACCATATAATAACTCTATGAAAAATGTAATATCGGATATAGCGAAACCCTGCACTTGTCGGTAAAAAAAACAAATTGTAGATCAAGCCATGAGAAATGCCTCATCATAAGTTTTCATTTGGTGCTTTGTTCTCCAAAATTGGTCAATAATTGGCAAAGATATGATTGTTTCAATTTTACAAACATAAGCCTTTTACACAGGTTATGAGAACTTAAAATCCCAATTTCTTCCAAACATGAATTACCGGCAAGTGCAGGGTTTTGCTATATCCAGTCACAATAATACGTTGTGAACAATTTCTATATTCTACTTCACACTATACTGAGTGATATTTACTCCTAACGTGTCAAGCTCGCATTTTTGCGAGTTACAATGCACACAAATGCCACAGAGCATTCAAATCCCTGGCACATTAAGAGTTAAATAGAAAGGCGGCCGTCCTCTGCTGTTCTGTTCTCACAGAATCATTTGTGTTATTTCCACCTACAGTCTTAAACATAAATTATTATTACTGGAAGTGTGGGATATTTCTCAGAAGAAAGATGATTGATAATTGATTGATCCATTTTATTGCAAATTCAGTCAAAAACAGGTTATACAAAATATTTCCAATGTAAAGTATAACAAGTCAAATTAAATGGGGTGTATCAGTAAAAGCCTATACCTATTACAGGGAATAATAAAATAATACACATAGGCCAAAGCAAAAAGTATGGAAAATGATTAATTAAAGATGTGACTGGCTAAAATTTGGATGGTGCCTGCAGAGGGTCACTAGATGAATACTAGTATCATAAAACAAACAAAACTTTAAAAAATCATCAGTCTGTTGCCCGGATAACTGTTTGTTTTTAAAGCGTGATGAGACGGAATGATAGAATAGCAACAAATGATGTTTTGTGAATAAAGTCATATTCTATTAAAGTTTAAATCCCACTTAAATCCTATCATGCCTCCTCAGAATAGTGTGAATGTTACAGTATTGTTAATACAGGAATAGTACAGTTTGGGTCAAACAGAATTTTAGTACTTAAAACTTGAAAGTTATCATTAAAAACTAACACTTATAGTTCAATGATGCTTGAATTGTAGAAAAACATATAAACGGCTAAGTTACAGGGTTGTTTTCATTTTTTTAAAGCAGCCGTTAACACAAGAGGGCGCCCTAAAAACACCTCAGGTTTCAACAATTTGTTTATCAACAAATGTAAATGTGATGTTTGGTTAAAATAATTATTCAATGGAGAGATCATCAAAAACAGTTTTAAAACCATTTTGGTATATTTTCAAAAATGTGTAGGATTGTAAAATATATATTTTGTATTATTAAATAAAAGTTTGTCCCCAACATTTATTCCATTCAGATATACTTAGCCTATTGTTATTTCAGCTGTTTCTGAACCAATTTTGATCAAACAAATTCTGTCTTTAAAATTGTGAGCTCTTTCAAATTTTACACTTAATTTGCATTACCACACAACAATTTTTTTTCTTGAAGCGCCCTCTATACCAACATCGTCAAAACTTACTTGAACTCTAAATAACGGTTCACACAAACCACATCTCATTGTAATCGTATTCCCAGTAGAAACATGGAGCAGGTTTGGGTTTTCTGAATTTCTCCTCCGTTATAAAGATATTTATGATTGAAGTGTTGGGATTTTTAACTAGATCTAATGGAAACTTAAAACTGTGTACAAAGTAAGGACAGTGAGTTGGCAAATACTGGGCAAATATCACTGCATTTTCGCTCATTACTCGGTCATATGACATGTATTTACCGTGGAATTTTCACACCTCACTTCGTGGACATATCAAATCACAAAAATACACATTTTATCAAACATTCCCCACTTTGTGCACATGTTAACAAAGTTACTAGATTCCTTGAAAGGGATAGTACAGTTTTGGTCAAACAGAATTTCAGTAACTAAAACTTAAAAGTTATCATTAAGAACTGACAGTTATAATGCAATGATGCTTGAATGGCAGGGGTAGTACACTTTTGGTATAGAGGGCGCTGCACCAAATATTTTTTTTAATGAGATAATGAAAAACTTAGTGTAAAGTTTGAAAGAGCATACAATTTTAATGGCAGAATAAACTTTATTTGATCAGAAACGGCTGAAATATAAAAAAATATATCCGATCGGAATAAATCTGGGCCCCAGATTTATTCGATGATTTTTTTATAAAACTTAAAAATGCTTACACTTTTTCAAAAAATTTCAAAAGAGGTTTTTAAATAGTTGTTTGGGGTTAATTATTTCAACAAGACATCACATGCATTATTTAGTATGAAAAATGGTTAAAACCAACGCTTTTTTAGAGAGCGCCCTCTTGTGTTTGAATGGCTCTTTATGAATGATAACAGGCTTTTTACTTAGTCGTTTGTAATTATCTATACCTTTTGAGCATGGTGGAGTTATAACTATTAGTTTGTAATGTTATTGTGCAGGTTTTGGTTACTAAAGCTAAGCCTTACCAAAATTGTACTACCCCTTATTATACATATAAAATTGAATGATTAAGCTAAATGTGGGGCTAAATGGCTGTTTTCATAATGATAATAATGATAATTACATTTTGTACATACAAGGAATATTCTCAAATGCATTTACACTTGTAAAGTTAATGATTTGCTTTTATGTCCGCTAAAATCGTCCCCTAAAATTAACAATGATCATAATTACTGTATTAACAATATGATCTATACTAGACCGAAAAATCAGTCCTCATATTACGCTAGCTGGGCGGTCGGATAATCGTTAATCATAATGGGGTAGGGTAAAAAGGCTGATATAAAATACACCCCATGTAGAGACGGTATATTTCTGACTAGATCTATACATACTTGTTTTTAATGAACCAAAATAAACATAAGCCAAGTGGGGCTAAACTCTTCTTTTTTTTGTCTCTGGTTAAATGTGGTATGAAATATATTTGATAATTTTGTTTATGCGAGCAACTGAAGACCGGTAATAGGAAAATATATAACTTGGGGAAAACCTATACAAATTCACATGTATTATGGTTGCTTACTGCCACTGAATATGTTTGTATTATAATATCACTATCAAGTATGCGTAAAAAGATATGTTTCCTCTGTAGTGCTATTGATAATGAAAAGATGCATATTGCCTAACATAACATAATTACATATATAATTTTTACAGTGAAATTGAGGATGGTTTGTAAACAGGTTTTATATTTAACCTAATAAAGGGACACCCTCTTATCAAATCATATATGTTTGATATCAACCAACTGGTATGTTATTTTCGTCATTTTGGGAAGAAACACTTATATATATATTTGTAAGGGGACAAAGGCAGTTTACGTTGTCAGAGTGGCCTACCTAGCCCAATACATAAGAAAACTAAAGTAATTAATATAATCTTTTCAAACAATTTCCAGGTTCCCCCAAAAATCAATCAATCCACCAAAACATCTCAATTCAAATATCCCAAACACACTTTATTAAGCTACGTGGGGTGTCGAAGCGGCATCTTAAATAATAAAACAAAGTAAAGTATTTATTGCCTTTGTGGTGTTGAGGTTTATTAATTATAGAATGTGTTGAACAATATCAACCAGAAAAATATATCAAAACAAGAGCTCAATAAACTTATAAAACAAATAAAAACCAGATCTGATATACCGACAGTCCTCAAAAGATAGCTAGCGACATCGTTGCCTTCCACCCTGCGCGACCACGTACACGACTGTGTCCAGCGCTGACCGCGTCACCTCGCACGACCGCTTCCAACGCTGACCGCGTCACCTCGCACGACCGCTTCCAACGCTGACGTCCACCTTCAGTCCGCGATCTCCACGTTGCTCTCGATTTCCAAGCGACGACACTCACCGACGATGACCACGATGGCGATGACAAACTCAACACTCAAATCGCTACATATTCATAGGTCTGCCGTAGACTGCAGGTCACATTCGTAGCATGGAACAGTGTTGCAAGAGGACAGTCCTCAGTTGACTCAGAGTAGCACAATACAAAGATGTGTATGTATTGTAACAATTAGTTGATTCTTCTCCATTCATTTCAAGTTATCGGTGAATACAAATTTGGTCCAACTATATAACTAATATTGACACTTTTCTTTCCTTTCAAACTAATGAATACAAATCAGGAATAATTCACATAATCAACAGGATCACCAGTTCTAAAATCACCTCTCCATGACATTGATATGTATTTGAATACTGATGGACCTATGGTGCTATACAGAGTTGAGGAGCGATGATACAGAACACTCCTCTCCCTCTGATAGCCCAAAGTCAAGAGAGAGACCACATGGTTTTCTCTGTTCTTCCCAATCTATACCCCCCAAAAATGCCACGTTGTACCTCTAATCTATCCCATAATATGCCCCCTTGTCTCCCTACCTAAAACAAAACTTACTTCCCAACAACACAATCAACAAAGCCAAGTTATGCAATGAGTTACTCCAGAACTATTCCCAGTAACTTGACCACTCGATCAGTGGCCCCCTGGGGTGAGTTACCACCACTATCGCCTACCATGAGGCAGCACATGTCTAAGTGATAAGAGATTGAGAGTAATAAAACTAGAAAAACTGCTAAAAAGAGGAGAAGGAGAGGGGAATATAGTAATCTATATACGTAAATACAGCAAGATGCAAATATATAGAGTTGCAGCTCAAAACATTTTAACATGAATATATAATATGAACAATTTATAATAAAGTGGAATTTCTCCACTTTACATACTTCCCCGCTTTGACAGATCATGACTTCCACGTCATGATAATTAAAAAAACAAGACCGCTACCAGAACCATATAAGCTTCCTGTTCGGGAGAACTCCAAATGTGCAAGCCCATCTTTTAACGTCACATCCCATTTAACTTTAAATAAACCAAAACGCACTACATGCAACAATGCAGTAACATCGTAAAAGAGAAAGAATACGATTGCAATTACAACCTTAAACAATACATATTATATAATAACGAGTTCTATCAAACATCCTCAAACTAACATCCTCCCAAATTCCCAACCTCTATTCTTTGGACGGGAAAATACCCGGGACAACATTATGTCCACTTGGCAGCGCCAATGGGTCGCATACCTGGATATAATTCGAGTCATAGCTCACAAAAAAAAAACATCCTTACTTGTGACGGGAGAATACCCGGGACAACATATTTCTACTTGGTGGCGCCAATAGGGTCGCATACCTGAATATGATTTGAGTCCTGCTCCACAAAAAGCATGCCTAATATATGAACATCAATTCTAACCTACCTCATTTAGTGAATCTATTAACATCTATGCCAAATGTACCTCCCTACCATAATCATTAGCTTTAAACGAAATAGTTTCACAGGAGCACCACCAACTGGTGTAGCACTATGCTAATACACATGAACATGCAATAATACACTCCGTTCCTCATAATCAACCATACTAACTTTCCCTAGCCTAAATCGACAAATACGTATCCTCAAAAAAAACCATTTACTACTCAAAATGAATGTTTGTGATAGCCTGTTACAATACAACACATACTATATGCCTCCAGATCTTATACGGCTTGACAAATAATAATATCAAACTAATGCATTTGCACCAATCGCAATATCCTTATAAATTTATCAACCAATATTATCCAATCCCCTTCAAAACGATAATCGTGAGTTACAATAATTATCAAAACCTAAACACACATACCATTGGCACTGTCCTCAATGCCAATAATCAACCCAAAATACTCAATTTCTACCAATGTCGTGAATCATAATCGGCCCCAGCTCTACCTCTATCACATACACATAATCCAATGTGTCGAACCTCATTGGGGGTACCGTAGAGGGGGGAAGTGGGGTGTCAACAAGGGGAGGGGCTATGGAGGGGTGAGAGGGGGGAATTGGGGTGTCCATAAGGGGGGGAGCTATGGAGGGGTGAGAGGGAAGAATTGGGGTGTCCACAAGGGGAGGGGCTATGGAGTGGTGAGAGGGGGGACATGTGGTGTCAACAAGGGGAGGGGCTATGGAAGGGTGCGAGGGGGGAATAACTGGACTTGGGGAGCTAGACCGACGTCGACGTCGCCTGTTACGTACACGGCGTCGCCGATGCCGGTCCCTGGCATGTCGGCTCCCCTGGACCCTCGTCCCACTGGGTCCAGTAACCTCCACTCCTCTCAGACCCTGGTTACCTTTAACCAACTCAAATTCAATTATCTCCCCATCCCCAACACTCTTTTGTCGTTTACTGGGATTATTCAATACAATGCTGGTCCAGTGAATAAACACATCTTCCTCGAATCCAGACACTACCGCAAAACCAAAACCCTTTTTAACGTGAAACCATTTTACCGTGCCACGGACCCGCATAATTAATGCCCTAAACTAAACTATCATTACAAAATCTGCTGGTTCCCCGAATTAACCTATCAAACTATTGTCAGTATCAAAATGAAAATCAAACCATGTAATCTAAAATAACAAAACTAACAGCTCAACTTCTGACTGGCTTACAACAACAATAAATATGTATACATTACTAAACATAGCAAAATAATATGATAAACCTCAACACCGACTTCGAAATCCCACTTCTGACACCAATTTATGTAAGGGGACAAAGGCAGTTTACGTTGTCAGAGTGGCCTACCTAGCCCAATACATAAGAAAACTAAAGTAATTAATATAATCTTTTCAAACAATTTCCAGGTTCCCCCAAAAATCAATCAATCCACCAAAACATCTCAATTCAAATATCCCAAACACACTTTATTAAGCTACGTGGGGTGTCGAAGCGGCATCTTAAATAATAAAACAAAGTAAAGTATTTATTGCCTTTGTGGTGTTGAGGTTTATTAATTATAGAATGTGTTGAACAATATCAACCAGAAAAATATATCAAAACAAGAGCTCAATAAACTTATAAAACAAATAAAAACCAGATCTGATATACCGACAGTCCTCAAAAGATAGCTAGCGACATCGTTGCCTTCCACCCTGCGCGACCACGTACACGACTGTGTCCAGCGCTGACCGCGTCACCTCGCACGACCGCTTCCAACGCTGACCGCGTCACCTCGCACGACCGCTTCCAACGCTGACGTCCACCTTCAGTCCGCGATCTCCACGTTGCTCTCGATTTCCAAGCGACGACACTCACCGACGATGACCACGATGGCGATGACAAACTCAACACTCAAATCGCTACATATTCATAGGTCTGCCGTAGACTGCAGGTCACATTCGTAGCATGGAACGGTGTTGCAAGAGGACAGTCCTCAGTTGACTCAGAGTAGCACAATACAAAGATGTGTATGTATTGTAACAATTAGTTGATTCTTCTCCATTCATTTCAAGTTATCGGTGAATACAAATTTGGTCCAACTATATAACTAATATTGACACTTTTCTTTCCTTTCAAACTAATGAATACAAATCAGGAATAATTCACATAATCAACAGGATCACCAGTTCTAAAATCACCTCTCCATGACATTGATATGTATTTGAATACTGATGGACCTATGGTGCTATACAGAGTTGAGGAGCGATGATACAGAACACTCCTCTCCCTCTGATAGCCCAAAGTCAAGAGAGAGACCACATGGTTTTCTCTGTTCTTCCCAATCTATACCCCCCAAAAATGCCACGTTGTACCTCTAATCTATCCCATAATATGCCCCCTTGTCTCCCTACCTAAAACAAAACTTACTTCCCAACAACACAATCAACAAAGCCAAGTTATGCAATGAGTTACTCCAGAACTATTCCCAGTAACTTGACCACTCGATCAGTGGCCCCCTGGGGTGAGTTACCACCACTATCGCCTACCATGAGGCAGCACATGTCTAAGTGATAAGAGATTGAGAGTAATAAAACTAGAAAAACTGCTAAAAAGAGGAGAAGGAGAGGGGAATATAGTAATCTATATACGTAAATACAGCAAGATGCAAATATATAGAGTTGCAGCTCAAAACATTTTAACATGAATATATAATATGAACAATTTATAATAAAGTGGAATTTCTCCACTTTACATATTATCTACTAACATAATCATATATCACCTGACAAAATATTTCATTTTGACAGTGAAATTGGGGATGGTTTGAAAACAGGTTTTCATTTGAACATAATAAAGGGACACCATTTTACCAGATCATATATGTTTGATATCACAAACTGGTATATTATATGTGTCAACTTAGGAAAAGAAACTCATAATATATTATCTACTTTAATACATAACTATATATTATCTGCCAAATATTTAATTTTGACAGTGATATTGGGGATGGTTTGAAAACAGGTTTTCATTTCACTTAGCTAGTAAAGGGAAACCCTTTAACCGAATCATTATAATAATAATAATAATATACTCGATTTATATAGCGCATATATGATTGATAATCATCTCTAAGAGCTTTGCAATGATAATACCCCCGGTCATAGGATACAATGCAAACCAGCACACAATGTGTGCACCATCTCCACTCCCTGGGGAGCATTCCTTCCTAGCGGCTCATGGGCATTGAGAAGATCATATATGTTTGATATCATCCAACTTACTGGTATATTATTTTCGTCATCTTGGGAAGAGAGGCTTATATACTACATCTATTTGCATGTACATAATTCGGGATATTTTATCTGTCAGTATATTTTGCATGTACATAATTCGGGATATTTTATCTGTCAGTATATTTTGCCATGTATGAATATATTCTCCTGTATTGATTGATAATTCTACGTAGGATTTTCACATTTACGTCATAAAGTAAAATTATTCTTATTCATTACTGTATTTATCTCCCATTTGTCATTATTACATCAAGTGGTATACTTGACTATAATTTATTATCTACCGGTATAGATATTTGCCACGCCCAGTGACACTTGTTTTGTGTACGAAGTATAACTAGGCACCAATCACATTGGTCCACGCATAGGGCTCGTCCGCTGAGTTGGGCCTATCTGATTGGTCCACATCACCCCTATCGCTTGGCGTGGTGCTCTGCTATTGGCTGTTTAACACGTGTGTAGAATATACTTTACGTGTGATTCTCCGGTGATTCTCCCGTCGCATCAGCTGTGGAATCCGTCGCTGAGTGAAGCCATTCTGACGAAAACCACATCCGAAGCTGACTTCATTTATCTTTCTGTAGATAAGAACGAGGCGAAACATGTCGAGGAAATTCTGGTTTCTCGCCGTAGTCGGTGTACTGCTTTTTACAGGTAAATATGATAAGATTTTGACGATATTTCATGATGTTCAGTCACAAAATGTTGAAAATCTAGTTTCAGTGGCGATAACACGGCCCCACATGTTCGAATTGATGTTGGTTGAGAGTAATATTTGGTCATGTTTCGAATTCGATTATCTTCTTTTAATCATTGAAAACTAACTGTTGCTATTTATGTTAATTTTACACCTCGTTTCAGCTTATAAGATGAAATGGTTGAATTTGAATGTGGCCTGACAAAAATGTTTGATTTTGACAATTTAAATTGATGACTATTTCAATTTTTGACAATCTTTTCAAATTTGATTCGTTTTTAAAATTTTGTTTTTTACTATTTTAAAATTAAATTGAATCTGTTTTGTTGAAATTTAGGATTGATGATGATGGGCTTGAATTGATGTTGCCCGATGTTGCTTGACGTTGCCTGGGTTGTGGCCTGCGCCTGCCAAACATGTTGTTTGATTTTTACAATTTAAATTGAATGACTTTTTAGTTTTTGACAATCTTGACTTCTTGTGACTTGTCAAATTTGATTTGTTTTAAATTGTTACTGTTTTGTTGAATTTTAGAAATTAAGGATTGATGGGCTTGAGCCTTGACATTGCACTGACCCATTAAGACTAATGCTGAAATCGAAGTAATGTTTTGACAATTTGCTATTTCCCACTTTTTTGAGGATGTTCAGATAACAAAAGTTGAAACAAAAATGAATTTTTGACAGAAAACAGAATAAATGACTTTTGTTCATACCTTTATTTTGTTCGCAGTCAATGCAGTGTAGTTCTATCATTGTACTCCATAGTTTAACGGATTCCTGTCTAGGGTCAACAAGTCAAAAATTGCCCTGTGTCCAGTTTTGTTATATGTCCTTGCGGCCCATGGGATCGCTGATCTCCGGAATAGCGGAGGGAGAATAAGATAATGATGATGATAGCTCTTAGTGCTACATGTCTGAAAAACTTCCGATGTACGCTACATTGACTTGCCCATGCGAGTATGTTAATGAATGCTAAATGGCACACTCGTGCACGGAAGTAATGCACATCAGCACTTGCGCGCTACAAATCTATCACACCTCGAGAGCTGAAAGAAGTGCTTTTATTTCTGAGTTTTTCAACCATCAGAACCCAATCTATCTAGTATTAAGATTTATGTTGACCAATGCTTATTTATTTAATTTCTCTTCAGCATGTGCATCTGTATGATGTGGACAAGGCAGTTTTCATCAAATAATGAATGTCCTGAATCTTAATTCAATTTGCTGTAGAAAATGTTTGTTGACCCACCATAGTAAAGAGATAGTAATGAGATTTATGTTGACCAATGCTTATTTATTTAATTTCTCTTTAGCATGTGCATCTGCATCTAATGGAGAAGATGTGCACAAGGATGCTGTGTTTTCATCAAATGATGATTCATGTCTTGAAACTCAATTCTGTTATAGAATATGTATGTAGTAAAGAGATATTAATATGATTTATGCTAATTTATTTAATTATTATTATCATTATTATTATTATTATTATTTCTGCAGCATGTGCATCTGCATCTGATGGAGATGATGTGGATGAGGATCCCACAGTACAGGAGGACATCGGCAAGAGCAGGGATGGATCCAAGACGGATGATGAGGTTGTCCAGAGGTAAGAGAAATGTGGATTGGTTAAGATTGAAGCTTGAGTGGTTGTGGCCCTCACCCTCTGATAAGATTAAAACTTCTAGACTCGTATCTGTGCCAAGTGTTTTCATCAACAATTTATCAAATACATGTACCTTCATTTATGTTTTAAATACACAAAATAATTTACCCCTTTTGTAACTTATAAATGTGCAATGGCTCACAATGAGTGCATTGTACAGTTGAGAGGATTAAAAGTGGAAATATTAGAAAATCCCAATTCATTATACTTTTATATTAACATCTATACCAAAAGATATTCAAATCACACGAAGGGTTCAAAGAGTGCATTGTAATTTGTCATAAAAATAAATTGGAAAATGGCGTATGTTGGGTTAAAAAAAACCATAGATGGTGGGGGATTTGAATCGTCTCTCATGTATTTCATTGTCCTTGCTGGCAAATTTCTTCAATAATACTATTTAATAATGCCATTTTCAAATCCAGAGAGGAGGAAGCCATCAAACTGGATGGGCTGAACGTGGCTCAGATGAAAGAACTACGGGAGTCTGCTGAGAAGCACATCTTCCAGGCAGAGGTCAACCGCATGATGAAACTCATCATCAACTCCCTCTACAGGAACAAGGAGGTAAGAACAACAAATAAACAAATGTATCCTAGCCACACACAGAGACAAATATTTTGTCTGGTGAGAGAAATGGGCGTTCAGTTGATGTTTAGCTAAATTTGAGATATGCACACCATGTAGGTTGGAGCATTATCCATGTGATGCCAAATATTCAGATGTGGATTTGGCATTGATCCAAAGCATCAGAGTAGATTCGTAAATTAAACTTTTGTTACAGGGTCGGGGTGGTAGGGGACATCTTTATCAATGATGATACAAGGAAAGCTTCAAATGGCAAATTTATGTCGATGATTAAGTCCCACAAAACATAAAGAAACATACATTTATAAACCAAAGGCATTCATTGTAACTAACTCGTAGTTAAACTCTCTAATCTTAACAAACCAGGAGTGTGATAAATCATGCACACACAAATGGGTCAGCAGCATGATGTAATATCAAATAATAAAGAACCTAAATATGAAGGGTTGTAAACATTTGGAACAATTTTTATCATAAAACTAATGTCATAACTTATCATAATATTTTCCTTAGATTTCAGGTTAATATTGTCAATGTTTTCACTCCCTTGCAGATCTTCTTGCGTGAGTTGATCTCCAATGCCTCTGATGCCCTGGATAAGATCAGACTGACATCTCTGACGGACAAAAATGCATTGGACGCAACTGAAGAACTTTCCATCAAAATCAAGGTATGCTGTAGTTATCTGTTGCACATTTAATGTTATGTTTGAGAAAAGAAGTGTTTTTCTTGTTTTATTTGAGAAAGTGTTTTTCTTGTTCTATTTGAGCGAAGAAGTGCTATTCTTGTTTATTTGAGAAAAGAAGTGGTGTTCTTGTTTTATCTCATCCGAATCCATCAAGATTAAGTTATAAATGCTTCTTTTATTTCTTGAAATATAATGGGTTGCACATTTTGTTAAATAAGAATAAGGGAATGTATTTTACACCTCGTGTAAGGTGTCATTAACAGCTGCATACTGTATAATTGCCTCTGGCTCACACTTCATCATGAATATCGTGTGGTGATATCATATTAAACAGTAATTTGAGAATGTTAGTAGGCGGCTTGTTGGATCACTGGTGTGAATTTACATCAATTATGCATTAGGTTCTGGTTGAGTGCAGCTTGTTGTAGCTGACATTGCTTTGCAAGGGCTGGATTGATATGAATAATTGTGTGGTAGATTGTAAGTGTCAATATTCAGGCATTTCCCCATCAATCAGCTTATTATAAGTTCCTTGTTTTCAGGGAAAAAATAATATTTTTATTTCGGGGGCTCCCTATCTAATTTTATGGAAGTTTCCGGGGGCTACTTTTCCAACTTTTTTTGGGCTACTTTTATCATTTTGGGGGCTACAAATTTCCAGGGCTATTTTTTTCTCTCAAATTTCAAGGGCTACTATTTAGCTCATCAGATCGGCATTCCATCACGATCAGAGATCATGCAGAAAAATCGGGGGGAAAAAAAATTGTTTCACTGTAAGTGTGGCTGTTGAATATAATTTAAAGCTTTGTTCCCCATATCAGACCACTTGTTAGATAAGAACATGTTGAACTACACTTTTGTTCATGTTATATTAATGTCAGTTACCATCATAGTTAATTAATATTAATTTCTTGATAGCAATGGCAGGCTTTAATACAAGTAAAAACAATATTTATGAACTAGAACAGAAAGTAGAATGGCTAATAAAATCTTGACCCTGACTAATTTAAATATAGTTTCAATATAAGGGTATGAAAACAGTTTCCAATTAAAAAATTGATTTAATTTGTTCACTTTATTCATTACAATAGCAAGGTGATCTAGACATTTCACATACATGTACTCCAATGATGGATAGGTTAGGACATTGATCGTAACTGATTTCAATGTTATGAAGAAATAATGTTTTATATTGGTATTTAAACTAATTAATTCTAAAGAAGTCAAGTATATTCTAACCACTGTTTCTTCTGTTTGTTTGCGCTAACAGGCTGACAAGGACAATCACATGCTGCACATCACAGACACTGGAGTGGGTATGACCAAGGCTGACCTCATCAACAACCTGGGAACCATCGCCAGATCTGGCACCAGCGAATTCTTTGAGAAACTGTCGGTAAGTAGTGTGTAATTCAGTAGTCATATTGTTGTTAATTCAATTCTTTGGGCGATTAGTCAGTATTGACTATTGTCTCCATAGTCGTTTTCTTTCTTTTGTTGGTCTCTGCTTAATTAGGTAGGCTTTTGCAAGCTATATGTTTCCTTTAACAAGTGTATCCTATTTCAGTAGAGTAAATTTCCTTATGAAACATAGGAATGTTTGGTCTAATCGGACTAATCCTATCCCTTTAACAGGAGTTCCCCTTTTAATCGGTACTCATTAATAGGCTGGTCACATATCAACGGATTGCGTAAACGGACGTCAAACGGAGAGCTAAATTTTCCATCCGTTCGTCTCCGTTCGTATGCGTTTCTTGTCCATTCCTTGTCCGGTGATGTACGTTGTTCTATGTTTTGTACATAAAGCAATGGAGACAACTTTCATCACCGGATAATTTAATTTCGCAAATTTTTTATTCGTTGGGCATTCGTTTCCGCTATTCGTTGATATCTGACCAGGCCATAAGCAGGACCCACTGTATATGTCTTGTCATGGAAATATGTCGTGCTATATAACATTGCCAAAGGTGACAGGGTGGTATTGGCAAATTGATTAGTATAAATTCTCCCTGTAAACCTACAGGAAATGGATTCCACCGCGGCCACAGATCTGATTGGTCAGTTCGGCGTCGGTTTCTACGCTTCCTTCCTGGTTGCTGAGCGTGTGGTCGTTACGTCCAAGCACAATGATGATGTGCAGTACATCTGGGAGTCTGACTCTGCAGAGTTCACTGTCAACGTAGACCCCAGGGGAGATACTCTCAAACGTGGGACCACCATCAGGTAAGAATGGACAAACATGAATTTACTTAAAATTAAAAAAAGGGAATGTGACTATATAGAGTACAGAAGCCATGACGTCATAAAAACACTTTTTTCAAATTTTAAAATTTGAACTCCATTTTCCGTAAGAGCATCAATAATAATGTCCAAATACCGAAAATCAATTGAATATATTATGTATTGGCTGAGATATGCCCATCCGAATGAATTTTACTTCAATGGGCAATCAGTGTTATAGTGCACTGGTTCATAAAGTTATGAACCAGTGCACTATAACACTGATTGCCCATTGATAACAAAAATCATTCAGATGGGAATATCTCAGCCAATACGTAACCTATTCAGTTGATTTTCGGCATTTGGGCATTATTTGTTATGCTCTTTCTGAAAATGAAGTCCAAATTTGAAAATTCCAAAAAAAGATGTTTATGACATCATTGATGACATCACACTTCACCATGTCAGTTTACATTCAATTTACATATTGTGAGTCATTCTATAAATAAATTAATTGTATAGAAGATTTTCAATAATCTAAGCACAATGCTCCATAACCATAACTTAATGTTTGAAAAAAATAGAAAATTGGGAGATTAAATGTGCTGCATTTGTATTATTTTACATATATTTAAACTTCAATATTTAACCCTTTTGATTGTAGTCTGCTGCTGAAGGAAGAGGCATATGATTTCCTGGAGTCTGACACCATCGAGAAGCTGGTCAAGAAATACAGTCAGTTCATCAACTTCCCTATCTACCTGTGGGCAAGCAAGGTGAGTGGCTAGAATTACCACACCATATCGTGACTGGCTATATAGCAAAACCCTGCACTTGTCGGTAATTCATGTTTTGGAGAAATGGGCATTTTAAGTTCACATTATGTGTGTAAAAGACTTATAATTGTAAAATTGTAAAATTATTGACCAATTTGTTTGAACAAAGCATCCAATGAAAGCTTGTGATGAGGTCTTTATAATGGTATGAAAATATAGTGCAGGGTTTTGTTACAGCTGGTCACATATAATGACTATTTGTAGTAACAGTGGATACTTGTATAGCCCAAGTTTCGTCTCCTGATGCTCATAGCGATGAAATAAGATTTAGAAAAAAGAACATGACCCATTTGCTGGTATGTGTGCTTGTAAATGGTAATGACAAGGGTTGGCACGAGGGTTCACACTTCACAAGTTGTGATGAGACTTGAAGAAACGTTGGGTAGGCCATTTTTATGATACCTCGCCTCAAAACTCATAGCTATATGGGTGATCTGTTCTCTATCTGATTGAAATCAATATTTGAGATTAGTTGATTAGTTTAATTTGGTGATGGAAGGTGAAAGACTTAGAAGACCGTGTCTGTGGAAGATATACATGTTTATTTGTGGTATATTTGTGTCCCATTTGCATGAACTTATTTCTTATCTGGTCACTTAAGATGCTGTAAGATGCTGTGGTTAAGTAAACACTGCCTTTTATTTGTTTGTTCAGAATGAGTCTGTGGATGAGACTGAGTCGTGAGTCTGTAGAACAATAACATGACAATTTTATCCAACAATATAAATTTTATAAAGTTTGTATCTGGTCACTTCTGTTTAAACCTGTTTGTCAAAATATGTAGATAAAGAAATGAATGTTTCTTCTGTGAGGTGCTGTCATAGTTGTACCCAGGATTTTTTCAAGGGGGGTGTTTTAGCTTCATTTAGTGGCGTAGTTGGGGTGTGTTTGTATACCTAATACAGTAAATTTTTCGCTACAGGGGGGTGTTTAACACTCCGGACACCCCCCCCCTCGGGTAAGCCCATGTGTGCTGTGGTAATTTATACATTGTCTTGTTTTGTTTTATTCAGACCGAGTCTGTGGATGAGCCCATTGAGGACGAGGAAGAAGCTGCTGAAGAGCCGGTGGACAAGTCTGAGGATGAAGGTGAGATTTTGTTGCAAGAACAATATCCAAAACTAATACTTGGTGCTGGAAAAATAAACGTACATCACATCACATCCTACACAGAATGTTTTGGCAAAAAACATTCATTATATATGGTAGCAACAATCTTCCCTTGTGGTCGACTACATGCCAATGTACATCAAAAAATAATTGAATGAAATCATAGAGCCTGAAAATGGAAACGTGTGGCAAGTTCAGATGTCCTGGTTGAGGAGGAGCAGAAAGATGCAAAACGAAAACGAAAGTTGACAAGACAGTATGAAAGCAGAAATTGAATAGTGTTGGATGCCTTTACTGTCCCTTCTTTGCAAATAGAAACTGAACATGGTTAAAAAAGCATTTTGTATAAATTTGGAGGTTGAGGAGGAGTAGGACAAAGAGAAATTAAACAAGAAGAATGTTGCCAAGTTGACATGGGAGCAGAATTTGGAAATAAGAGATAAATCTCTTAGATGTCTTCTTAGCAAATAGAAACTAAACACTGTGAAGGAGGAGAAGGATGAACAAAAACAGCACTTGAAAATTAGAGACAAGTGCTTCAGATGCTTTTAATGTCCTTTTTTTTTGCAAATAGATATACTTATAACAAATATTAACACTTAGTTACAATTTTCATTTTTGTTTAGATGTTGAGGTGGAGGAGGAGAAGGATGAAGAGGTGAAACCCAAGACCAAGAAGGTTGATAAGACGACGTGGGACTGGAGACTGATGAATGAGAACAAGCCCATCTGGACCAGGGCGTAAGTTCATGCTATTAACCATTGCTGGATATTACTTTTTTCCCTTGTGGCTCAGTCTGGCAAATCAAAACAATTTTTTTCTTCAAATTTTAGTAGCCCAAAAGAAACATAGCCCCAACAAAGAAAACCATTACATTTTCTGTTATATTTGGTTGCCCTTTCGGGCCAGTGGGATTTAGCATCAATAAAGTTTGGTGGCCCAAAGCTAATTTGTAGTAGTCCCGGGACTGTGCCAATTTCAAGCATTGTATAAACCTTTCTATAACTAGTCATGTAACAATTTCTCACATGTCTTTTGTAACAATTATGCATTTAAAGAAAACGTTTTTTTCATCAATCATTTCAGACCTTAAGATTTAAAGGATGAGTTAAATTTGCCTTTCAAATTACCTTTTCTATATATAACTTTGTTATTGAATATTTCACATTTACAATCATGCATTTATACATTTATTTGATTCACATTTGCAGACCCAGAGAAATCACAGATGCAGAGTATGAAGAATTCTACAAGTCTTTCACCAAGGAGACTGAAGCGCCCATGGCCAAGACTCACTTCACCGCTGAGGGAGAGGTCACCTTCCGCTCCATCCTCTTCATCCCAGGCAAAGCCCCTAACCAGATGTTCCAGGATTATGGAAAGAAGTTTGACCACATCAAGGTAAGACTTAACAGCTATCATGGAATACATGTATTTAAAAAGATAAGTGACACTGGAAATCACTCATAATACCAAGTGACACTGGAAATCACTCATAATACCAACCTGCATCTATTTATTTATTCAGTCTTTTAAAACACAGGTTAGCCCAATTCAGTGCCACAAAGGCTTGCTTCACTAAGGGTGCCCTGTATCAGATGGAATTTACAATGTATACATTTAAAATACAGCATACAAATATAAATACATTGATTAAAAATGTAAACAAATATAATGGCGTTAGTTATGCGATATCATATTGTGGACTGGTATTGCCGAAGCCGATTTGTTAAATATGTGTAATGTGGTAGATATGTGAACATACATGGTCCAAAGCTCATGGGTATTTTCTAATTCCTCCTCCGACGACAGTCCCATGAAGATAATGCAGTTCCTCCTTGTGTACTGCTCTGAGTCGTCTATGTCGCCCTTTAGCTCCTTCACCTCTCTTTCTAGCTTTCTGATTTCGTCATACTGTGATTCGGCGTTGTAGTTGAAAGATCGTTTCACTTTGTAGCAGTGTTTCATGGATCTCGCTGAGCAGTTTGGCCTTGACAATCTTTGCTATAAAATTCTGATTGGCTAGAAGGCTGTTAATTACTGACTAGATGGCAGAATTTAAGTCTCTAGTCAAGAGCAGATTCTTCGTTGTTACTTTCAGCAGCTGCTTCGTCTCTCTTGCTGGTCCCTTTGCTGTCCCTAATGTATTAATATGGGAATGCTTCTGACCATCAGAAAGTCCTGGGGGAGGGCTTCAATCCGAAGGGGAGCACTCTGTATTGAAAGGTGCGGCTCCCCACCTGAAAGCCCCAAAACCTCCAACAGACCGGGTGCACCGGAACGTGGAGATAAGCGTCCGACAGATCTACAGACGCCGCACACTCCTTCCAGGAGGAGAGGTAGAATGGAGGCCAACGTCTCCATCCTGAAGTGCACGTCTGGAACAAAAAGGTTGAACCGCTTCAGGTTCAAGATCATGCGAAAGCCGCCGGTGCGCTTCGGGACCAAGAACACTGGGGACAGGCAAAGAGAAGGGAAGTCCTGAATCTCTACCACGGCCTCCTTGGCCACCAAAGAATCGACCTCCGCCAACATGGCCTCCCTCAGCACTGCCGACTGAGGCAGCGGGGTGGAGGCCCGGAGAACACCGGGAAAGGAGAGTAGAAGGTCGATGACAAATCCTGGCGAGACCAAGTCTAGTACCGACTGGTCTGCCGAAATCTCCGCCCTTCCTTCCATTGGGAGCATGTTAAAAGTGTGAATTTCATGTCTTGTGAGGCAGTCCCAGTAGACTTTTGGTCATGAACGAGTTAGATGACACCGAGGACCTGTGAGCGAAACCCTTGTGCACTGCACCAATGGCAGAGCGATAACCTCGAATGGAAGCCAAAGCAAGCCCCTCGTCAAATAGGGCAATCAAGAAGAAAGCGGCCACCGCGCCTATAGTGGCAAAAAAGGGGCCTTGTAGCCCTTGACCCTCCTGCTCACACCGTTTAATGACTAGAATCGTACGTACCTCTCGTTGACTGCCGCCAGGAGGATCGCACAAATTTTGCAGCTGGCAAAGAAAGGCCTCCCTGGACTGCTGACTGCCGGACAGCGGCCACAACACCAGATGAAGCGTGTGTGAGCATGGACGTGGCCTGCGAGACAGTGGCTGGGCAACAAGGTCTGGCCAGAGGATCTCGGGGGGGGGGGGGGGGGGGGGAGCAATGGACGGGGAGCTGATGATTGAGCGCTGAATGCAAACTAGTCCATTCTCGGCCTGGGAAAGATCTCGCAAATTCTCTGAAACACTGAGGGGTGAAGACGCCACTCCAGAGGCAGGAATCTGTACCTGGAAAGAAAGTCCTCACCCACATTCTCCTCCCCTGGAATGAGGAACTTTTAGTATAGTTTTCTTTGAGGGTTTTCTGTAAGATATTGAGTTGACGTCCTTGTCTGTAGAGTACAGATGTGGAGAGTGTGAGTTGGTGCTCTGTGAGGCTTGATTGGTCTGAGCTGAAAGCAGATATACATTGTATGACATGAGTTTAGCCTGGCCTTGATTACCATTTAATAACAATATAATGATAATACACTGTTTCAGATCTACAACGTTTAATAGTGCTAAAAAAGTTCAATTTTTCTTTCACTAAATTTCACTCTACAGTTAGATGAAGGATGAGTGAATACAAAGTATGAAATTATGGTGTTAATTATAAATGTAATGGATGGTGCAGTCAAGCTTACATTGTAAGAAAAAGCTAACTGAGGAAATACGAAATTTGAAATCTAAATGAAGTAGTAAAAATGTCCTTTGCGTGTTTCTGTTGACAGCTTTATGTGAGGTGCCTGTTCACCACTGAAGACATTGGGTAAATGATTCCTAATACCTTATCTTTATCAAGGGTGTTGTAGTCTCTGAAGACCCACCCTCAATTTTCCCATCCGACTCTTAAGCAGCGCAAGCATTTCCTAACGAAAGGAACTCATTTTATGAACAATTAAGTAAGAAAAGTGTCCTGTGTGTTTTCATCCAGGGAGTTGTAGACTCTGATGATCTTCCTCTGAATGTCTCCCGTGAGACTCCAGCAGCACAAACATGCATACACCTAATTAAGTAATATTACACTTATATAAACAATAAAGTAAAGAAAAGTATTCTGTGTGTTTTTCTTCTAACAGCTGTTCGTGAGGCGTGTGTTCATCACTGAAGACTTCGAGGACATGATGCCCAAGTACCTGTCCTTCATCCAGGGTGTTGTAGACTCTGACGATCTTCCTCTGAATGTTTCCCGTGAGACCCTCCAGCAGCACAAACTACTCAAGGTCATCAAGAAGAAGCTGGTCAGGAAGGTAAGCCAATTCACCATAATCTCTTTTGAATTTTTTTTTCAAAAGCATAAATTATTGATAAACATTTCAGTCCAGTTTTGAGTTTGTTTTTATGAAGTCTTGATGAGCTGCCCTGAATACAGCACAGAACAGTCTTGTCACGCATGTTTCATGGGTGTAGCTTTAGGGGAGGGGGGGGGGGCTTGGTGCCCCTCAGTAGAAGATACTAGCACACTATCATTGTGCCCCCTTACAAAAATGAAGGCCCCCACTGGACAATTCCTAGCTATGCCACTAGTCTCTTGTCAAGCTGGTGCAGTTCTTCAACTCTTACATTATAAAGCTTACTCAATATCAGGCTTGGGATCATTAAAGGGATAGTTGAGTTTTGGTAGAGAGGGCGCTACACAAAATATTTTTTTTTTGAGATAATGAAAAACTGAGTGTCAAATTTGAAAGAGCATACCATTTTAATGGCAGAATAAACTGTATTTGATCAAAATCGGTTCAGAAACAGCTGAAATATCCATAAACATCCATTTGTTATAAATGTGGGGCCCCACAAGTATTCAATAATTTTGAACCAGCCGTTAAAATTTGCTTTAAAATGCTTCCTCTTTACTGTTGATTATCTCTCTATCTAATCACTATTTCAACGAAACATCACATGCACAATATTTTATTTTAAATGGTTTAAACAAATGCATTTTTTTAAAGCGCCCTCTTTAGTTTAAACAGCTCTTTTTGTATGATAACAGGCATTAACTTAGTCGTTTGTAATTTTTAAATTCCTTTTGAGCATGGTGGAGTTATACCTATTAGTTTGTAATGTAATGGTGCAGGTTTTGGTTACTAAAATTCAGTTTTTACTAAAACTGTACTCTCTCTACCAGAACTCAAATATCCCTTTAAGGATGACAGCAACAGATATCACCTTGCCAAGCTGGTGCGATTCTACTTGTCCAGCTCTTCCTAACTAATCTCTTACGTTTGTTCCTTTCATTAGACCCTGGATATGCTGAAGAAGATGGATGCTGAGGAATACCTTGAAACATTCTACAAGGAGTTTGGAGTCAACATCAAGCTTGGAATCATTGAGGACCACAGCAACAGGTCTCGTCTTGCCAAGCTGGTGCGATTCTACTCGTCCAACTCCGACACGGAGCTGACCAGCCTTCAGGACTACATGGAGCGTATGAAGGAGAAGCAAGAACACATCTACTTCATGGCTGGCAATGGAAGGAAGGAGGTTAGTTCATTCGGTTGTTATTTCATTAGGTTCATCCAGATTAGTATATCATAGATAATTCAATAAATTAAGAATACAATCATTAGTTGTTTGGGACATTACTGTAATTTCTTTGAACAATTATCTCCTTGATTTGTAATTAAATTTATATCAACATGCCTTCACTCTCATCATCTTCACCATCAAGTGCTTTATGATGAGCATCTTTTGTATTATCTCCATAATCGCCATCCTCACCATCTTCATCAATGTCATCATCAGCGTCGTCATCGTCATTTTCATTATTAGGTGCTGATAATGATAATCAGCCTTATTCACTATCACCACTATAAGATTCACTTTTTTCGAAAAAAAGTCTGTCTTTACCAATGGAAAGTGTTATAACCATGACCAACTCCACTTACACTTATTCTAACCCAATAGGTTGAGACATCCCCCTTCGTTGAGCGTCTGCTGAGCAAGGGACACGAGGTGCTGTACCTGACGGAGCCCGTTGACGAGTACTGCATCCAGTCTCTGCCAGAGTTTGAAGGCAAGAAGTTCCAGAACGTTGCTAAGGAAGGGCTGAAGATTGCTGGTGAGGACTCTGAGGCTGCCAAGGAGCGGCGAGAGGAGATGGAGGCTAAATTTGAACCCCTTCTCAAGTGGCTGAAGGACACCGCTCTGGGAGAAGACAGGGTAAGGCTCACGCAATAATTATCGTCCATTTGCTTTAATACAGAAGTATAAAGCCCAGCTCAGACAGAGCCGATTTAACCCGATCCGACTGGTTTTCAGTTGGATCGGCTCTGTGTGCATTGCCTCATGACACTAAGTTTCCCAGTCCGAAGCCGATCTGGCCCGCATGTTGAATCATACCTACTGTGGCTTTCAGTCGGGTCGGATCGAGTCGAGTTGAGTCGGCTGTCTGCGCTGGGCATCAAGGAAAGGAATGTGTATATGTTTATGAATACTGGAGTGTTGCCTAAGATCCAATTAAAGCAGTAAATGAGGGGGCATAAATGATTGAAACTAACAAGTCCTAATCTACCTTGTAAACTTTCACTTAAATTTGTCGTTCAGAATAAAATTGACATATTTACTGCATTATAGAGTCTTAGAAGAAAGATGCTTAGATCGTAACAGTTATCCATTTCGACTTTGGGTCAATTTTGTTTTGTATGTCAATACTTTCAGATCAAGGAAGCAAAGATCTCAAACCGTTTGAGTCAATCTGGAAATATGGAACGCATCATGAAGTCTTCAATAACAGATGCTTAGATCTTAATCTTTCAACCGTTTAAACCTTTATCTAATGTCATTTTGTTTTAATCGTTTCAGATCAAGGAGGCTAAGATCTCGAACCGTTTGAGTCAATCCCCCTGCGCTCTCGTTGCAAGTCAATACGGCTGGTCTGGAAACATGGAACGCATCATGAAGTCTCAGGCATATGCACAGTCTAACAACCAGAACACCAAGTAAGTTGAAGTACATTTCCTTTCAAGAAGAACATTTGCACAAATAATATGTCGTACTTAGTTCTGATAAGGGATAATTTTGTAGTGAAAAGGGTGATAACATTATTTCATAAAATTTGATTTAAACCAGTCGGATCGGGTCGAGTCGGCTCTGTCTGCGCCGGGCTTTAAACTATGATTATTCTTGTCTTTCCCCCCAGCTATTAAGCATCTCAGAGGAAGACTCTTGAGATCAACCCATGTCCCCCATTGGTCAAGACTCTTCTCAAAGGCAGAAGCAGATTCTGATGACAACACCTCTTATGTCGGCTGTCGGGCTTTGGGCTTCAGGACTATGAATTCTGATTTGGAATATTTCTTTTAATAATGGTTTGTTTTACTTTTCCTGCAGCTATTACACATCTCAGAAGAAGACCCTAGAGATCAACCCCCATCATCCGCTCGTCAAGAACCTCCTCTCAAAGGTAGAAGCAGATTCTTATGACGACACAGCCAAAGACCTAGCTGTTGTGATGTGCAAGTCTGCAGTTCTAGTTTAAGAACATAAATTCTGAAAAGGAAATTTTCTTAAATAATGACTCACTTTATTTTTCTTACAGCTATTACGCATCTCAGAAGAAGACCCTAGAGATCAACCCACGTCATCCGCTCGTCAAGAACCTCCTGTCAAAGGTAGAAGCAGATTCTGATGACGACACAGCCAAAGACCTAGCTGTTGTGATGTATGAGACGGCCGTGCTTCGGTCAGGCTTTGCACTGCAGGACTCTGCGTCGTTTGCCGGCAGGATAGAGCGCATGCTGAAGATGAGCATGAACCTGGATCCTGATGAAAGGGTGAGTTAACAACCCTCTACAAGTCTGTAAAGCCCGGCGCAGACTTGAACTTTGACCTGATCCGACCAGACCTGACTGAAAGCCACATGCCATAGTCGGTCTGATTCAGTCGCGGCCAATTCAACATGTTGAAAAACACAAGAGGGCGCTCTCTAAAAAAGCATTGGTTTCAACCATTTTTTATACAAAATTATGCATGTGATATTTTGTTAAAATAATGATTAAATAGAAAGATCAACATCTATTTAAAAACCTCCTTTTGAAAATAGTTTTTCATTATCTTACAAAAAAATGTATTTGTGCAGCGCCCTTTATACCAAAACTGAACTACCCCTTTAAACAAATTTGTATTTAATTCATTTTTTGTTTACAACAGGTTGAGGAAGAGCCAGAGTATGAAGATGAGGAGATTGAGGAATCGGAGGATACGGAAGAGGAGGAGGAAGAAGAGGTAGAAATTACTGATGATTTTGATGATGCTGCTCAAACAGATGAAGATGTGAGTTCATAATAATAATAGCAATTAAAAAAAGATTAAGAATAAGAACATAATTATGTTAATAATAATAGCAAGAATGCCATCTATCAAGGCAACTTTTTCCAAAGGCACATAACGACATAAAGAAAAAATTTAAAAAGACTGTGATAGTACAGGGAAACCCCGTTATAACGAGGTAGTCGGGACTATCAAATTTACCTCGTTATAAGCGGTACCTCGTTATAAACGGCCGAATTAATAACAAACATTTAAATGAATGTATGAATCGGGACCAAAGGATTCTCCTCGTTATAACCGGTACCTCGTTATAAGCGAGCTCGTTATAACGGGGTTTCCCTGTAGAGACAAATTTTAAACAAGTGCAACTTCAATTTACTTTTAAAGTGCATGGGATCACACAAAGTGATGCATAAAGGAAACAGACTTGAAATATTTTAAATGATTGAAAATGAGCAAAGAAAAGAGGTGCACCTGTTGAATGGGTAAAATATTAATTGCAAATGCCTTCCCAATTGACTGAAATGGTGTGTAACTGATTATCGTTTGATATCAAAATCGTTACATAAATTAGCAGTAATCTGACTCCGTGTATGAGAGCAATGGGAAATTATTAATTGATGAAATGAAATTCTAGCTCTATTATCTAACTCATGCTTTCTTTCCCATTGTTTCATTACAGATTCCAGAACATATCGAACTCTGATGAGCCGACTGGACGTGTGATGTCGTCATTGTAGATACTACCAGAGACGCCCAAGGGGTTAACTTATCATTTGTATATCAGAACTAGACAGCTCACATGGATATCTGTGTGTGGGACTATGATCTTAATTTTGTCGCATCAAACCATCCATCCAAATAATTGAAACACATGAACAAATTTGTATTTGTTTTTTTTATGTTGGAAAAAAAAGAGTGAAGGAAAAATTGTTGGCACGATGGTGACAAGAGATACGGGAGTTGAAAGTTAACTACAAAAACTATATTACAAAATAGAGAACAAGATAATGGATAAGAGAGAGTATGTGAGAGAGGGAGAGAGAGAGAAAGAGTGCACCCAAGTGTAATCTACCATGTGCTAATTTGTTTTTTCTTCAAGCTTTTGTACATAAATGTGAACTGTTATACTTATAGCCTTTAGGCCCTAGTCACATATCACTGGATAGCATTAACCGGACGGCTGATGGAAAGCCAAATTTGTAATCCATTCGTCTCCGTTTGTATGCCTTTCTTGTTTATTGCTTGTTCGGCGAATGCGTGCGTTCCTTGTTGGGCGATGTACGTTGTTCTATATGGCAGAACGTTTTGTGCATGAAGCAATGGAGACGGCTTTCACCACCAGATAATTTGATTTCGCAAATTTCTATCCATCGGGCATCCGTTTATGATATCTGGTGATATGTGACCACACCTATACAGACAAAGATATTGTGTAATGTATTCAAAGTTCATGCTAACATTATCAAGATAAACAAAGAGGTTTTAATTTGTTTGACCTAGTGACAACCAATTTATATGTATGCTAAATGGTAAAAATATATGCAAATTAATACAAATAGATAGATGAATGACTCAATTTATTAACTTACGAAAGGAACTTTAGTGACTTTGAATACATTACATATTTATACAAAAACATATTTTTATGTTAGAACACCTTAATTGTTTATTGTTTACTTGTGGTAGCAATACACCAGCACTTATTGAATAGAGACAATAAAGAAGGAAATTGATATAATTTCTATTATGACTTGCACACACACAATGTTTATTGACTACTGTGCGTAATCGCAGCATAGTAATAATGTATGCACCTTGTTGGCCGGAGTACTTGTATTATCAAGGATGGAAACCAAAATTATTTGAAATTCAAGTCTATTAATATTTAATGAAATTATTTCATACAATTGTATACAAGTTGAAATGCCTTTTTGTATTATTGAATAAGATATTCTCATATTTGGTGGTTAACTAAATCAAAATATTTTAACATTTTTTATTTAATCATTTATATTTTCTTTGATTTAATTTGTTAAATATTTATCTTGCCTAGAAGGGTTTACAAGTTTTAATTTCTAATAAACTGTTTTTACATCCTTAAACTCTGCTGTTGAGTAAAAATGTTATTTGGGAATTAACTATAATGACCAAAGTAAAACATATTCAAAACAAAAATAGTAATTTTGGTCATTCCGTCTATTATTCCTAATTGGTTTCTTACAAACGAGGATTTGCTTGGGTTTCATTGTCCTTTAATTTAGCCATCTAATTTGAGATATTTAGATGTTCAGGGTGGAGTAGCAGCGTTACTATTTTGTACTGTATGCATTTGAAACTTGTCTTTTTGTCATATTTATATAAATTCCTTATTTGAATTTGAGTTTGTTTCAAGCAATTTTTCAGCACTTGCTTCATCATTTGTTGATGGAGAATAAAACCATGTTTTCAAAAAACATACACATTATTGCTTATTTAGTAATTTTTATGTATGACTTTGATACAGACTTACTTTAAACATTGTAGTTGTGCTGTGTGTTAATGTTATGGGAGCAGTGTATGTGAATGTGTGCCATTTATGAGATGCCATAAACCTGTTGCTATGTACAAAGTCTATGGGGATTACCAAGATATTGAAGTGAACGGGTTAATGCTAAAATGTTAAAAAATATACAAAACATATGTAGGTCAAATAGTTCATGTATACACTAATACACAATACTTGAAGGCATTTGGATTTCAGGAAACATTTAAATTTAGAGCCATGTTGCAGAAAGATAGAAGATTCATGTGACTAAATACGCATATTTTCTGACATGCAATGCATGTCTTTCTGCTATGGGACCCAGCTCTAGGGTAATTTTAGTGAGACAAAGCTTCATATTTTTAGCTCATCCGGCCCGAAGGGCCCGATGAGCTTATGCCATGGCGTTGCGTCCGTCCGTCCGTCCGTCCTTCCGTCCTTCCGTCCGTCCGTCCGTCCGTCCGTCCGTCCGTCCGTCCGTCCGTCCACAATTTTCAAAATGCTTCTTCTTCGTTATTTTTCAACCGATTTTGATTCTGATTGTTTCATAAGATAGGGCTAGGAGGGGGATTTAAAACTTCTACACAGAATCGTGAAATTTATTATATATGCTAATTTATGCAAATTTATTCAAAATCACAAAAAATGCTACTTCTCCTTCATTTCTTGACCGATTTTGATTTGGTTTGCTTTATCTGGTAGAGCTAACTTTGGTACACTAAACTTCTACACAGAATTTTGAAATTTTTCTCCATTAATTAATTATGGTAATTTATGCAAATTTATTCCAAAAATCACAAAAAATGCTTCTTCATTTCTCGACCGATTTTGATTTGGTTTGCTTTATCTGGTAGAGCTAACTTTGGTACACTAAACTTCTACACAGAATTTTGAAATTTTTCTCCATTAATTAATTATGGTAATTTATGCAAATTTATTCCAAAAATCACAAAAAATGCTTCTTCTCCTTCATTTCTCGACCGATTTTGATTTGGTTTGCTTTATCTGGTAGAGCTAACTTTGGTACACTAAACTTCTACACAGAATTTTGAAATTTTTCTCCATTAATTAATTATGGTAATTTATGCAAATTTATTCCAGAAATCACAAAAAATGCTTCTTCTCCTTCATTTCTCGACCAATTTTCATTCTGTTTGGTTTATCTAATAGGGCTAGGTTTCATAAGATAGGGCTAAGAGGGGGATTTCAAACTTCTATACAGATTCATGAAATTCATTATCTATGGTAATTTATGCAAATTATTCGAAATCACAAAAAATGCTTCTTCTCCTTCATTTCTCGACCGATTTTGATTTGGTTTGCTTTATCTGGTAGAGCTAACTTTGGTACACTAAACTTCTACACAGAATTTTGAAATTTTTCTCCATTTTTTTATTTTTTAATTTTTTAAATTTTTTTAAATTTAATTTTTATTAATTTTTCTATTTTTATTTTTATTTATTTATTTTTTATTTTTTTGTTTGTTTGTTTTTAATTTTTTAAAATTTTTATTTTGATTTTTTAAATTAATTTTTTTATTTTTTTTATTTTTTCCCATGTCCCTTCCAGGGCATCAAATTTTTATTTTTTGACCAGTTGAAAAGTGTACCACATGAAATTTGCGATATTTGATGTTGCGAGATGGCGGATGAGCGCTACGTCATTGACGTTCTGGTTAATAGTATGCGGACAAATTATGTTCACTGCAGTATTGATGAATTAACCTGCCCATGCTTACATAGTAAACTAGTCTTATAAATACAGCTCTGGTATATTACAATTCAGTATGGCAATCCATTTAGAACTACTGTATTGCCATAAGAAATGAATTAATATTAGCAATGGAGATCAAAGGATCTCCGGCCAGCACTGTGCCGGCTAGCAGTCTGGCCGCTAATAACAAGCTCATTTAGATGCCCAGCATGGGGTTTGAACCAGGGACCTCACCACTGAGAGTCCCAAGCCCCAACCACTATACCATGACACCTTCATACAACTCTTAGCATTTGAAAGTCTCTTAAATACCCTTTACTATCTTTTGATTGAAAACAAATAAAATATTTCCCAGAATGGGGTTTGAAACAGAGACCTCTCTACTGGGAGTCACAAGCTCAACCACTATACCATGACACTTCCACAGGACTCCTTAACATTTCACTGTCTTATATACCCTTTACTACCTGTCAATTGAAAAATAAATAAAATAATTCCCAGCATGGGATTTGAACCTGGGACCCCACTCTTGAGAGTCAAGAGCTTAACCACTACACCATGACTCTTCCACATAGATTTTTAATATTTAAAGTCTTATTACATTGACTACTCTTTGATTGAAAATAAATAAAATAATTCATTAATTCAACAATTCCCAGCAGGGGGGGTTTGAACCAGGGACCTCACCACCGAGTCCTTAGCTCCAACCACTACACCATGACGCCTCCACATGGACTCATAATATTCTGAAGTCTTATATACCCTATCAAATTGAAAATAAATAAAATAATTCAACAGCATGCTTTGCAGGATTGGTTTGAACCAGGGACCCCACCATTGAGAGTCAAGAGCTCTATGCAATATGCCACAACACTTTCATGTATCTTGTTACTTTGAATTGATCTTACCACTTGCTCAAAAATGTAAATAAAGGGGTATAAATAAAGAAAATAAATCTAAATATCATCAATAGACTTGAACCAGGGAGCTTGCTGTTCAGAGTCGAGAGCTGTATCCAATATACCACCACACATTCTTGTAATTAAAACTGGGCTTTAGGAATCTTATACCGACTTGACAACAATAACAAAAAAACAAAAAAACAAATCGAACTACCAGCCTAGGATTAGAACCAGGGACCTGAGGATTGAGAGTCAAGGGCCTTAACCACTATACCATGATAATGTACCTCCATACAATCCTACTCTGAAAGTTGTATAATACCTTTCAACATATTCAAGTTTAAAATATATATTGACCAAAATTGACTCTTTGGATATTGCTCTAGAGTAATATCTAAAATTGCTTCACATGACTTGCGTTTATCAGGCAACTTGCGCAAAACATAAAGTGGAATATCGCCCTCTACTGCTTAATTCAAGTACACTTCTTCCTATCCATGATTTTTTAAAGGTATGTGTCCTTAGCTATAAAGCCACTGAATTACAGCTATAATTCTGTTAATTGATGCTTTTAAACATAGATTTATAATTTCATAATTGTGTATATAACGAGCAAAGTGAGATAATATGTAAAATAGTGTTTCATTTTCAATTGAAGAGTTTGTATAAAATTAAAATAATGTAAATCTTTACTTTACGTAATGAAAATTACAGTGGGTTTCAACGTCATTCCGATTCAGTCGATCAAGAAAGGTCACAGTACGAGCTAATCTAAATTTCCAATGAATATATTAATTTGTTTGTAAGTAAAAATTCAGCCAGATGTGAAAATTTGCCATATGTTTGCACTTTTAAAAAGCATTGCGAATATGTGTACATCATGCTTTAATTATTGCAAGTATAGTTGGGCTAATTTAGCATTAACTTGAAGAAAACGGATAAACAGAGCAGCAACCTTAAACCTTCAATTAAGCGAGATATAATTGAGAATATATTCATAAAACATGACTAGTATGTTTTATCGCTGAAGCTATCCTAAAGTTGAATTTTTGTATACAGAAGTAGGTGAACTATAATGAAAAAGTATGACATTCTCATCTAACAACTCCCCAGCACACAGTGGCGCAAAGAAAAATCAAATCAACATGCATTAATTCAGGCAGCATATGGAACACATGTTTCAATTATCATGCCTCCTAATAAAAGTGCAAATTTTGCTGCATGTCATTATTGTAATATACACTGCCTGCATGTATTTGAATCTTGTGTAGCCACATGTATAGTAGCAAACAGCTAGTATATAACTATTTTATTCTACATAGACAATTCAAGACGTTGTGGGGAGTGGTGTTTAAACTTAATTAATTACTCAATTATTTATTCAAGTTATTCATTCTTCCATTTATACATACTGTACACCTGTAGTAGCCCATTTCATAAAAACACTTGCAATTGTTGTAAGTGTCCAATCATTGTAACTATTTGGTCAACAGCCAATCAGTATTACAGGTGTTGCCATGGTAGTTACAATAATTGGACACTTACACAACAATTGCAACAGGTTTATGAAATGGGCTACTGTAGTTTCATGTACAGATATTGAGCAATATGTCATTCACACATGCATGAAAATTCACCCTCATTCACCACCATCATTCTTTCACAGATACATATTACATTACCTAAAGAATAATCATAATAAATTATTTCATTTTTCATTTTTCAATGCATCCATTTCAGAGTGATAATGATAGAGCTAGATATCAGATGGCAACATGTCATTATATCATACAGTCATCTGATATATCAATACTTGGAACTTGAACAAAAAAGCGAGCTTTTGTTTCAGGACGGGACTGGAGAAATTCACTCAACCGTGACCACGCATTCGCATACAGCTACACTCCTCATTTGCACCTGTCTGTACAGAAATCTTAGTGTGTTGCAAGCTAGCGGCTAGCTAACGGCAAGCTCAACAGGCGATCTCTACTGAAATTAATCTTGCGGACTATTCCTGCTTGCTAAACTGACACACTTAAATATAATTTCAGCAGAGATCACCTATTAAGCTTGCCACTTGTAAGCCACAAGCTAGCGGTAGCCGCTAGCTTGCTACACACATACTTCTGTAGGGGTGTTTTGGGTACCACGTTCACGTTTATGGTGGTATTCAAACAGGGCAGGGAGTGGAGCGAAAATCAACCTGCGCATATGTGCAAACCCACACATTTCAATCACAATCATTTTCAGGACAGTTCTTAGCTAATACATGTATAGCATCTGGTCCAAAAACAGGATTGAGAGTTTGTAATCGTTTATTGTACTTTGTGTACAGTTTGTTGCCTCTAAAAGATATGTACACATGTGTTGTACACATACTTACGCCCCGTCCCGGTACATTGTCAAAAGTACAGTGAAAGCACAGTCTCCGTTGAGTGAACTCCATATCGTGATTCCTACCGTCATGTTACAAAAAGCTCCCTAACGTTGGAAATCATAAGACAATTGACAAAATTGCATTTAACATTATCTTCCTCAGTGAAGTATTTTTAATTCATCTTTCTTTGTACAGGTATTTTTAACATGTATTTTTAGTATATCAACTATTAATAGATGATTTTACAATAATAATAATAATAATAATAGTGATAACAAATTTGCAATAATAACAATAGTGATAATAACGATATAACAGGAACATTGTATATAATGAAAACATCAATATAGAATAGAATGCACGGAGTGATTTTGTGCTTCGTGTGGTGCATTACACTTGATATCGAGAGATGTTTAAACGAGAATACAAATCACTTTTAATTCCAACTTGTGAAATAGTACGATGAACCTTGATACAACACTCATTCTCGCACAATATATTAAAATACAGAAAAAGATGATTCCCATTAGAATTGCAAGAACTAAACAAGCCCCAATCGTTTGAAACTGATACTATGAGTAGCAGAGAGAAACTTTCAAATTATTGGCTCTCGACAGAAAAGGGGAATTATGAAAAAAGCCACCTCATGTAGTTAAAAAAGATTCACTGCAGACTTATGAAGAGAATTAATTATGTCGCAGCTCTCCTTTTTTGGTCACAAACATAGAGCAAAGAGGCAAGAAAAAAGAAGAAATACAATTCTATATAGCCAAATTCTTTCTATCTTTTTTGTGTGTAAATATTGAGGAAGCTTTGATAAAAACAGTAAGAAATCAATATTAGAAATTTTGACCGGTCAGTGAAGCGGTCAAACTGGCCAATGGTCACAAGAGAATAGCACCATGAAAGGGCTAAAGTTACACAATTCAGTGCCACGCTTCGTCAAAAAGTTGTATTTCTATATCAAACAATTAAAATGGATACGTCTTGGCCCGAAATGTAAAATATGCACATTTCATGTCTTACTTTGGCCAAGGCCTATTGGGATTGAAAAGTGCAGAAGTGAACAGGTCAAGACTTATAAACCTCTATTCCATTCTACTCCCAAAACTAAATTGTGTCAAAAAGCAGCAAATAACCCTAATTCTGAATGAAAGACATAAATAACAATAAAAACACCACAAAATTATGCTTCTGTATTACTGTACTCTATCCAGTCAAATAACTACAGAAACAAAATCATGACAAATACATGAATATACTATGGCCACTATGAAAACCTTTACACAAATAAAAACAAGGGGGGAAATGGCCACTGTGATCATTTTTTAAAACAAATTAATAACAGAAAAAAGTTATTTCCAACCGGAAATCGGCAAGCTATACATGAAATAACATTGTCGGAATGAGTGAATATTTTATCACTTTCCATATTAAACAAACAAAAATAATTTATGCACATGTGAGTAGTTACAATGTTCCATTATTTAAGAGTCTTCAGAAAAAAAATAATGAAAACTAGAAATTGTCCTACCTAACATTATACAGTAGTCTCCGCCAATGGGGTAACATTTAAAGGGGTACTCCTGTTAAACGTGTACATTTGTGTAGGATTTGACAAAACATTTGTTATGTTTCTTCAGGAAATTTCCACCACTTAAAGGGGTACACCTGTTAAATGGGTTAAATATCCCTTGCAAAACACAACCCCATTAAGCGGAGAGCACTGTAATTATGGTTCAATACAAGATTTATCCAGCAGAATCATACATAATCTATTAATTTATCAACCTTTACACCATAATATAATCACTCAAATCACAGATTAGTCATTTAATCCCAGCACAAAAGAAATCAAATAAGAATTAAATCTTTCATAACATTTGCCATGTTTTTGACTGGCATCATATTACATCATGATTATAACTTTCTGTACCAATAAGTTTATTTATTTATTTAATTATTATTTATTTTGTGTTTTTACAAATTTACAAGACTGTACAAAATATATAGACTTGTTTTATTATACAATATTCGGAGAGGTTACGTATACACATCATTATAAATGCCACTCCACTTTTAATATTCATGCAGTAATAAACAGAATATAGTTCAAGTATACTAGAAGTACACCGTATATCAGATATAAAAAAGGATTAATAGGTGCATATACATGTAGAGAAGACAAAAGACATAGGCAAACAAATAATAAATAATAACATAATTATTGTCTCTATAATTACAAATACATGTCATATAATATATAACACTAGCACTTGACAGAATAGTGCTCAATGAACAGCAATTAAAGATGCTTCTAACCTATCATTCTAGCAGTAGAAATACCTCCTAGTTGCTATGGTGATCTTACAATTGGCTGAAACTTGGCACTACAGATAACTAAGTTGCTCTACGTGTACATCTAAGTCTACATTCTGAGATTGAAGTCGACATCTACCATCAAATGATCAAGAAAACAGATCCTATTATTACTGTTGGCAAGTGCTATAAACCACATAAAAACACAACACATTTATGTGAAGATTTCATAGAAACAATTTTGTTTTCCTTTTTTTGTCACAAAACACTACACCTACCGGACGATGACAAAAACAACCAACTAATTGGCAAAAGGCACACATTTTACAGGAATTAAAACTGATACAAAACAAAAAGAAACAAAATGTCCAATACAAATTATGTCCATTAAATTAATTTAACGTGGAATTTTCTTCTTTGTTAATGTTATATTCTGTTAAACTAATCCTGTTTTGAAACTCAATTTTGGACTCTTTATAACATTTTCTTTCTACAAACAAGTAAAATATTAAAACAAGAACTGTTGTTCTTTTAAGATAAAATAGTGAGTTGTCCAGTACAAGAAATTAAAAATAATACCAATTAATAAGACATGGCACATACACATTACAATACATAATGAAATTCACACTTGCACCCAATACATATCATGACCATCTAACAGGTACATTCAAAGTGTATGTTCCAGGTAAAGTGAAACAAATGTTGCATTAAATGCTACCAGATCAAAAAGATCAAAATCACAAAGTAGTCATACACACAATGATAGTTGACACAATTCACAGTCAAATTACACACACCTATTGGAAAATGCACCCCAATATAAATTTAAATTCAAATCTAATTGCCAATTTAATTGTCAAAATACAGTATTCATATTAGTCGCTTGATTTGTTTTTACAATTCTATTTGTGACAATATGTTGCCATATTATGGTATTAATTTTCTCCATTCACCTTTCTAATTTCATAGCGTGGTAAAATCGCAACCTTGTCAAAAATTAATTTGAGTGTCAAAAGTTCAAACGTTTCTATCTATCACATTCAAAGTTTAAACCACCTGATCAGTTTATCGAAATAGAATTACTTAGGCTTGATAGAATAGCCCATTCATTCAAAATTATGTACATACAAGTTATTACCACTGCTAATTCAATGTAAAGTGAGTTTGCTATTTGACCCTTCGCTTACAGGGACCTGGTGGGTTATGTACAAAGTATGTAGGAATTTCAGAATCTTGAATGGAATGGGTCAATTTGGAGAGTTCAAACCGATGAAGTAGATTTGATTTGGTTTAGCCCACCCAGGACAAAAATGATTTATTCTCTAAATCTTAAAATCAATCAGAATTTCCATCAAAGCATAACATCCTTTATTAAAACGTGTTGGATTTCTCCACTGAGAATCGAGCACCTCTGTGATAATTAGAATATCAAGAAGGGGTTGGGGCAAGTGATTTGTATTATGTATATTTTCATATCCACTTTGTGCTACTAATGTACATGTACTTTTGTCTATTAGTCCTCAGTTCTTGGATATTATACAAATATACCAAGCTGTGAGAAAGTATAGTGGAATTATATATCTGAGGAGGGACTGGCATAGAACTATTTTTTCCGAGGGGCGAAGCCCCCGAGGACAAAAATAGTAACTATGCCAGTCCCTCCTAAGATATATAATTCCACTATACTTTTGAACTAAAAGCTTGGTATATTTGTTTTATATCCCTACTGTTTGCTATATATCCTTCGCATGATTATAATCATCGCACAAATAAATGATTTCAATTAAACTTAAGTATTATAAAGGAAAAACAAACCATTGATCATAGAACCATCACTGCACTATGTTCTGTTTGTGACACTGGCCCCCTTAGCGCAATAGTCCTGGCACAGAGCGCGTATTGCGCTATGTTTCCATTCATGGTTACGCGCATTAACAACTAATGCGCACACAAATGCAAAACGTGCGCATCAAAGTGAATAATTAACCCGCTTTACATACACGTACGTCACACGTGTGTAATTGAATATGGGAAAACAGCTATTCGTACGTACAGCATACATACATTACATGAAATGAAATGAAATGAAATGAATTACTGTCACGACCATGGAAGGACAACGATGCAAAATGTGCACCATTTTCGAAATTGTTTACTTCGAAAACCGCCATGTTATACATGAAATGCATCTCTAGAATATTTTGTGGAACTTGTTGATATTCACGGGTGAAAATATTCTGTATTTCGTTTTAAATTACTCTTTGGGAAATCTCGTCGAGCATCTTTCGCAAGCTAAAACAAGACCTCTGCTCGCAGGGAAGTTTTATAACACGAATCTCTATGGGCTCAATATGATATGCTTGCTATTTCTGCTATCGGCAAAGATAGTGAAAAATATTCCCCGATTTTAGATTTATAGTGGAAATAATCTTTATTGTGAGAGCCCCAATTGACCAATCACGTTTCTAGAATACTCATGAATATTCATAGAAGGGATATAATAGGAAATATGCACATTAAATAACATACTTTGGGAGGATATACCTTACATCCTATTTGGCAAATCTCTACATATTTATTATACCCAGGATTACATAATGAATACATTTTTAATTTTTGGCAACAAATCAATTTCACATGGTCACAAATGAAAATCATATCCAATGTTCACTATATACTATGTAATGAGAGCTGCTCTATTATGCCTCTAGTTTTGATATCTTGAAGATATATTAGTCCCAATGTTGAAATGACACTGTTGTCATACCATGGTGACGTTGAGAATGGGGCTAAACTCCTTGGCCGTGTCGGGGCTGACCTTTGACCCATGTATCAACATCTCCTGCACCGTGCAGAAGTCATCCAGCATCATCTTGCGTCCCTTCTTCTTGTTCATCTTGCGGTTGCTGAGCTCCACGATGTCTGGCTGCTTGATGGGCGTGCCAGGACCACTGCCACTCAGAAAGCCATCTTCGTCGAGTTCCTGGAGACAGTCCATCCTGGCCTGCTGCATGTACTCCCGCCGCATCTTCTGGTCCCGTGCCTTCTCCAGTTGACGCTTGCGGTCCTCTTTGCTCCAATAGCGACCCAACTTCATCTCGCTGACCGCCTCGTCGTCCGTAGTCATCCCCGCACGCTCCTCAGAGATCTTGGTTGCCCGCTCCTTGAGGAGACGGTCGCGGCTGGATCGCTTGGTGATGTAGCGGGTGCCGTCAGCTCGGATCTTGACCTTCCACTGGCTCTCTGGATTCCTGCGACCACCGCTACCGTTCAGCTGGCAGTTCTTCATCGCATTCTCCTCGTTCTGGTTGACAAGGTGCAGGTAGCTGCGGTAGTGCTTGGCGTAACCAGGCACGGACTGCAAGCTCTGGATGCTGCCGTAGCGATCAAAGTTCTTTCTCAGCTGGTTGCTCTGCTGCTGCACCTTCCAGTTGTGTTTGAGGAGGTTAGTCCTTGTCGTGTCTTGCTGCATTAAATAGGGGCTTGGCTGGGGTATCTGTGGTCTGAGATGAGGGTTAGTGGCAGGTCTGCGGGGGTACGGTGTCGCTCCGGGTAGCTGGCCCAGCTGATCAGGCTGGGGTTGCTGCTGCTGTGGCTGCTGCTGAGCTTGTTGATGCTTTGCGTCTGATCCATTGACAGATGCCTGCTTGCTGGGACTGGACTGCCTCTCCTTACTAGATCCCTTGGTAGATCCAGAGCTGCTGGTGCTCTTGGATCTATCCCTGGAACTGGAAGAGGACTTGCTCCTACCTCCTGGGCTACCTGGCACGGTTCTAGGTACTCTGTGGGACCTTCCAGACCCTGTACCTGATCCTCCAGATCCTGACCTCCGATGATTTCGCTCCGTGGTTGGCACACCATTCTCTTTGTTTGCTTCTTCCTTTGATTCTATCGTCAGTTCCTCTGGCCTCTGGTGCGAAGTGTCCTTCTCTGGCTTATCAACCTTAAAGCCATCTAACTTTGATTGAGAGTCTGAGCTTGGACAGTGGCAAGGAATCGTGTCCAAATGTTCATCTTGAGAAAGCCACACTCCGTTATCATGGCTGTGGCCGTTCACTCCTCCGTGGCCATTCACTCCTCCGTGACCATTGACCCTCCTGTCCTTCTCAGACTCGGACTCTCCGTTGCAGATGATGCGATTGTTGCGACCGACCGGTCTGCTCAGAGAGTCCCCGCTCTGACTGGTAGTGTCCATAGAATCGGATGCAAGGCGCATCACCTTGGTGTCCTTGCCCCGTGTGCTCTCATCCGTGTCGCTGCGCAGGTGCTTGTTGTTATCACACTTGCTCTCTAGCGCTGCCTTGAAATTCGCACACTCTTCCAGCGAGATCTCGTGTCCCGTGTACTCATGCTCTGCCGTTGAGTTTGACGTGAAGCTCTCGTTGCTGTAGCGCAGGTCTCCCCCGCTTCCGAGACTTCCGTTGTCATGACCGTACTTCTGACTTCCGTTGCCATCGTCGACCAGGCACTCGTGTTCATCGCTGTCATCGTTCCTAACGCTCTCATCGGTTGCCCGGCCCACCCCGCTGTCTTTCTCCAGGTGGTTGGAGGTGTTGGTCGTGCCTGTGTCTGTTGTTCCGTCTTCATCTGGTCTACCCTCCTGCATTGGATAAAATGATGGAAGAGAAAGAAGAAAAAAGTAAATATAAATGTTCATACTAAATCTTTTCTCAGTCATGGTCAATGAATGACAAGTGAAACAAAAGAGTGAAACTATTAAAATTATTTAATCACTAAACTAATAATTTAATGATTAATAATAGAAACATTAATAATCTTTAAAAAATCTATGCTGAAATTGTTTAACATAGTTCAAGAAGAATTTCAAGTTAGAAACCGCTTTTAATTAAATTTCTCATTTGACAACTATTATTACACATTTAATTATGTCAATTTTCTATACTCAAAGGTCTATAGGCTTTTATACTACATCTCCTCTTCATACTTATATACAAGCAACTTTCTAGAAATATCCTATCCTAACAGTCATGTTCATTTTCTGTCTTCAATGCAAGCTGTCAGTCAAAAGTGCAAATCTGTCATATTTTCATTTTCGCCCACTCTAGTCCTCAAGACTTGAGTCAATACTCGCTGTAAGGGACAAGCATTTAGTGACGCTACTCCCCTCTCTCTCTCTCAATCCCTCTTTCCTTACCTATTAACAAAATCATACATCTCTTTTCTTGGGCCATATTACTTATTTTTATCTAATTTCTGTCTCACATCATCTCCACTTGGCATTTCTCTTTTTTAAATAAAAACTTTCTCCACTTTCCATCGACCACTCCCCCTCTCTCTCTTTCGCCCCATTTCTAATTTCTTCACTTTCAACCCCTATTCTCACCTCCTTCAACTTCATCTCTCTTTCTCTTCTTTATCATGACATCTCTTTTAACTCTATTTTCTTCTCATCCCCACTCCCTCCTCATCATCATTTCTTCTCTCCCTTTCGCCCAATTTTCCCTCTCTTCTTTTGTAACTCTCTTCACTTTTCATCCTCATATTCCTCCCTAATCTCCCCTCCTCTCTCTTGCTCCTCCTTTGCTTCATCTCCCTCCTCCTCTTTCACCCCCTCTCCATCTCTCTTCCCCTCTTTCTTTCTCCCTCCTCCCCTCTCCCTCATCTTCTCACACCCTCCTCCTAATGCCCGTAGGTGATCTGACATCGCTGCCAAACGTTTTGCGAGCTGATATTTACTTTTCAGAAAACGATGGAGGAAGGGGGATGTTTACTCAAAGGTGTGAATATCATAGAGGCATGAAATGTATCGTTGGCGGTCAGGCTTCTATCAAACATAACCTTTACCAGGACAACCTATGTAGCCGACTTGGTAGAAGTTCATCTAGAGCGCATGACACTTTTTAAATGTTTGTTTTGTGAGTGCGAGACATTTAGAAACGCAACGCTTATCCAACTTGATTAATGAAATTCTCAAATTTGAAATATTGCAGACTGTTTCTACAAATGCTCCTATACTCTCTCATTATCATAACACAGAATAGTATAATGTTCATACTTGGAAGATGTAAAGGGCAAATCGGGGTTTACAAATTATTTTATCCCAAGAGTCCCAAATTGATTTAGTGATAGTAAAGTAATATTCAGTATATATAGCATATATCATATTCTTGATTAAAGTCCAGTAACATTGGGGATGGGGGAACACAATATTAGAGGTCCCATGTCCCTTGACCAATTGTTTCCATGGAGCCACCAACCTACTCCATCAGTCATCACATATTCTAAGATTCAATCACAAAGTGACCTGAAGATCGGTCAAACAAATCTCCTGAGGATGAAATATAACCAAATTAAGAGAATTAATTGGTCTACAATATGGCAGCAAATGGAAAGATGAAAGAAGATCCATTGGCCATGCTACCACTGGTTCAATCATAAATAGCATGATCATCAATATCATCATCATCAATATCATCCTAATCAATACCATCATCATCATCATCATCATCATCAGTATAATCATCATTGTCATCATCATCATCACCATTACAATCATCATAATCATCATCATCATCATCATCATCACCACGATTCACTACCATCATCATCATCATCACCTTCATTAACTCAATGACCATAAATTGATGGGTTAGAGCTGGAAGATTTCAGTGTCTTTGGAGATGTCATTTATTATTGGTGATTTATATCAGGTCAAACCTAAATGGCAGTGGACCGATTGGGTTAGTCACTCACAGTAAACAGATGATGTCATTCAATTA
Organism: Echinarachnius parma; assembly: GCA_037951105.1. Lineage (NCBI taxonomy): Eukaryota > Metazoa > Echinodermata > Echinoidea > Clypeasteroida > Echinarachniidae > Echinarachnius > Echinarachnius parma. Next base: position 36,502 of record JBAMJV010002378.1, on the reverse strand, counting down.
TTGGCAAAATTGCCATTTAGACTTCTGCCCCCACCCTCATCCCTCAAAGACTCACAAAAAAAGTAATTGTTTCTCATAAAAATTGCTATTTACAGTACTGCCCCCCTACCCTCATCCCTCATGTACACATAAAAAAGCAATTGTTTCTTAGACAAATGGAAGATGCAACTTCCATTTCAAGTGCAGTGTATAAATACCCTCCCTATCAGTATTCTTTACATGGCTACAAAAAAAACCACACTTGCCGCTGACCCAGGACTAGTTTTACCTTGGGCCGGGAAAAATGATATACAAGTCAATATTTTGTGGCTGATTGGGCAACTACACGTAGCTTTTCAAACTGGTAATGAAATAAAAGATTTCAAGCCTCATCTACATTTATATTCACAGTATTTATCAGAAATGGGATTGAAATTTTGAACGCTTGACAGGTTGAAATTAAAAGAGGCCGGTAAATCTCTTTTGGGACATCACAAATTTAGAAAAAAGGGTATTTTACACACCTTACCAGGCCTGTAGTGGCAACAAACTTTAAAATAAGGAGCTGCAATCGCAGTAAGTTCTGAAGGAATTATTCTTACAAATTAAAATACTGTAGTCGAAAATGTCCCAAGGCTCACGAATAAGTGAAATAAAAACTATAATTTTGAAATCAAAGATCAATTTAAATCTCCTCACAGTTCAATGACTTGCTTCACGATTTCTGTTTAGCTAACTTCGAGGTAAGATGTTTATTCATTTGTTGCACTTTGCGGAGAAAGCTGCGAGGATAGGTGAAATGCAATCTTCCACATGGATCTCACATGTAACTGCAAATTTGATAAGCATGGAAATTTGCGGCGCTAATTGATACCTTCAAAATGCAGCAAGAACAATTTGCTTTTCATCTCCTACACTCAATTGTTCATGAACAAAACAGGTGTGAATTTCACTTTGCAGGAAAATTAAACAGAAGTTTATTCACTGCTTGCTTTCTACAGCCTTATGCTTCTACTTTAACCCATACACGACTTGTCCCTCAAATACTCAGGCCGGGGTCTATGGTAAATGTATGTTATCGCAAGATTTATTGGACTCGAATTTGTTAATTTCAAACTTTTTAAAAGAAAAATTTTGTAACTACTTTTTAAAGGTTATGAGTGATGATACCGTCTCTTTATTTCCCTGTAAAAGAGCATCATCCAATCTGAACACCTGATGCCCCAATGAATGCAATTATCAAACCATTTCTACCCAATTAATGCAATCTATCAAATTTTCTGTTCTCCCAGAAATAGATTAGGTTACAGCTCGGGCCCCATCTGACGAATGAGTCATGCTAAATTCCCATACAGGATTAATAAATAAATTTTACCGAAAAATATCTCCCTTTTTTGGGGGAAGAAAGTATCGCTTTTTATTGGGAATAAGAAGGGCAATTTATACAATGACACTTTGCGTGACAGAAATTTGTTTTTCAGAAATAAAGTGGAGGGTGTTAAGTGACTTCTACTTTTCATTTTAACTTGCAAGATCTGACTTGCATCATTCTATTAGCATCATTTATTTTATTGGGGGGGGGGGGGGGGGGGGGGGGGGCTCCTATGTGACATAAGGTTGCATGGAGATATTGCAGCTTTCAGCCCTCAGCAAAATGATTAAATTGTCACGACATAGCGACACATTTAGCGCCGACGAAAGATAGCACCCCTGTCTCGGCCGCAAATTAATCGGCGTCTTCGGCCCGTGCGGAAAAGCGATACCGCGCATGGTTGCGGGCTATTTTTGCGTGGACTCGGTAATAACAGTCATCAATTTACGCAGCTACGGAAGCCGCTGAGAAGTTAAAAATGCATGCAGACGACCTCATTCCCGTTCCATCCTGCTTGACATCTCTTGCAGCTTAAAGGTGCATTTAACCCTGTGGCTGTGAGATATGTCAACTGTCATAGACTCATACATGCTATACTAGGTTGCCAAAGGCAATGGGTTAAAGGGGGTAAAAGAAAAATAGCTGGGGGATTAACAAAGTGTGACTACCCTACTAATCCGACTCCATTTGAAGATTCCTGTAGACATTTAGTGGATGGATACTACTCAAACCTATGCCCTCATCCCTCCCTGTACACACGACCCATATGACCCAAGTGTTTGCTGGAAGGGTTTGTAAACAAAATATGAAATATAGCATAAACACATGTGCCACCAGAGGGCAAGTACGGGCTAGGGTCTAGGATAAAGAGAGTGGGGGATAGAGAGAGAGGGAGAGGGATAGAGGGGGAGAGAAAGTGTGAGAGAGTGAGGTACATAGAAATATTAAATTATGAGAGAGGTGGTGGGGAGAGGTGGTGGGGGGGGGGGGGGGGGGGAGGGAGAGAGGGTGGTTTAAGATGTAAACAAACATCTACGTTTTTCTAGCTAATGTTGTGTATCATCAAATTTTCTGTGATGGTTAAAACATGCTATACTGTAGATTGATTTCATATTTAAAACAACCTAATGGCAATGCAACCAGAAAACAAATATTACGTTTTTCTCTTTAACTGGCTATTTGATTTTGGTATTCACATGCATTCTCCATAGACCCTAACCATGTATTTTTAGAAGCAGTCAAGAAAGGGTTAACAACTTAAACCATTCACTACTAGATGTTGTAATCCTAATAGAGTTAACACAGGGTCCACGGGTTCAAGACAGTACTTTTGGGAGTAGTCCGAATAGGTTAACAATTTCAACATGACAGGAGTCTGCATGATGTTCATGTCTGCCACTTCCTGACATTGTTTGACAGATATAAATATATATATATTTTTTTGCAATGTAAGATTATTTCCAATCCATGATTTCTTTGGGGTAAATGTCCTCTGAACTAGATCGGTCCGCAGCTGCGGAAGCAATTCTCCTTCCCCCCTTCGTCTTACAACAATCATTGTCACGGTACTTTGAAGTCTAAGTTTGACAACCTACAAAATAATATTCTTTTCCGGACAGCATACAAGTTTATAACACAATGCCTCCCATTGCATACAGTAACCTCCTTAAATCTGTACTAACTCTATGACACTTTCAAAATATAGGTGATGAAACAGTTAATTTCAGAACATTCACATTATTTGTTTTCTCCTGAATTCACACTGATCTCGCTGCTGAAATAATGGTTTCATATTTCCACTTCCTACTGACATATTTAATGTTTATTTATTTTTACATGCCAATAGTATTGAAATGCAACTTCCAAGTTCATTCTCTCTGTCCTTCCTATGCCAAGGATGAAAATATTAAAACCTCTGGTAAAAGCACATTAACATCCTTTATACTAAGAAGTTGGCTATATTTATTATTTCTTTCTTAATCATTCTTCAGTTTATCAGTAAATATTATCTCCACTTTCATTTGCACTTTCTTCTATCATCTCTTTAATTCATCTTTCACACTGATTCCATGTTCTTGATATCTCTGTTGCTTTTATTAATGCTTTCTTTTCTTATTTCTTACTTCCACCCTCTTTTGTTACTATTTTCAATTTTGTTGTTGCCTTTAACTAAGATAGAATGAGTGTTACTTACAGAATGAAATAGACAAGCAGTGAACTGCATGGCTTCTTGGTGTGTTTGCTCCAGCATATCCATCTGTAGGTCATCTAGTAGCGCATTGCCTTCGTAGAGACAGTCCTCAAACTGGACAAGGAAGAAAGAAAGAAAGAAAGAAAGAAAGAAAGAAAGAATATTTAATATAAAATCAACTTTTTCCACTAAAACTGTGCCATCATATCATGCAGTAGATTGTCCCTTATGATCTGATGAATTTCCTTCATACAAATGAACAGTCATCAAACTGGACAGAAATAAGCAAATACAGCAGGAAACAAATACAAAGCCTCAAAAATGTGTATTTTTTCTGCAAGTGTTCCAACATGTCCAGTCCATCTGTAAATTATTGAATGATATTTTGCCTGAATCCGTATTGGAAGAAACAGAGAAAAACAAATATTTCTTTATAATGACGATTATCTAGCTAGGCATTTTCTTTAAAACGATTATAAAAATATATATACCAACCAAAATCTGTTTTATTTTTGATGTGTATGCTCCAACATATCTGTATAATTAAACAATGCATCATTTTATACAATTTCCATACTACTATATAAAACAAAATGATTAGTGAAATTAAAAGGATAATTTTGACACCAATGCAGACAACCTAAATTAACAGAAAAAATTACTAATATCTTTGATACTTCTACTGAAATATCACCCTAGCCCCACCTTCTCACTTTAATGCCATATTTCCCCCCCCCCCCCCCTCCACTAGATTACCACCACATGCAAGGTTTAACACTTATACATATACCCTGGAGAAAAATTAACAATTTGAATATCTGTCCTACTTCCATCAATTAAACTGACACAATTTTTGAAGAAAGAAAATGATTGCCCTTGTTCACTTGTCCAATTTATTCTCTTTAATATGAATACTATATCTAATCCTCATTACCATCAAATGAAATATTAATCATTTGCCCCAAATAAAAACGATATTCCTGGCCCAGTTACATCAATTAATATGACATAAAATATTCATACAGTCAGACAGAACCCATGGGAGAAGCCAATATGTGGGGCTAAGCACAAAATTTGCGATTTCCTTGAGCCCTGCAATCCTTGGTAGGATTCTCAAATTTATGAATAACAATGAAAAACAACACATAAGAATGGCAGTTGACTTTTTTTTCCTCGACTCGCGATGCATCATCATTCATGCGCAGTGTGACATTAACTCACATTATTGTGTTATTGCTGCGTACAACTATCATTAGATCATGAGGAATCAGTTTGCCCGAGGCGCCCTAGAAGAAATATATCTCATCAGACTTGAGTAATATGATCTCGTTAACTTCAGTAGATGTATACATATATATATATATTTGAGTTTCAATCGCAGTTGTCACCCCGCGAATATGGGTAATCATAACTCTACGTGTCTAGCATATGTTTCCCTTGTGTTCTCTCCCCCACTTTTTCTCCCTATTCCATGGTCTACCACCTTTATGGTTAGGGGGCAATGTCGCAACCCCATTCATCATCATTCTACTCTAGGGATGATAATAAAATAGCTTCAAATTAACCCTCTACCTTCCAGAGCTCTGTATTTCAATGTTTTGAATATATGGGAATTTGAAAATCTAGGAGGATTCCGGTTAACATCGTTTTGGTTCAAACCTCCAACATCAGTAACGGCAGACATGTATGATCGTGGGACAGACACAAACACAAACAAAAGGCTCGAATAGTTTGAAATTGGGACAATTGATGACTCCTCATCATTAATTGATGCACCATTATCACTATCACTTGGAGGCATTTCTGAAAATATTATTGATATGGTGAATGGAGATGGCAAAACAGCATAATTTTGTATAGGAATGTATTGTTTTTGATATATCCTTTTTTTTAAATCGTATGATGTTTGCAACCAATATACTTTGAAACCAAATGTTCCACTTAAAGATTGCTATACATTTGTAACATAACCCATATAAAAAATTAACCTAATATTCCAAGAGACAGAGTTCCCTGTGCACCACTAAAGCCGGTAGTTGCTATGGAAACCGTGTTACAATATATGTCAATTTAGTGAAAATCAGTAGTCAGCGTGGTTATACAGGTGTTATGGTGAAACTTACCAAGATTTTGATCACAGTATATCTGAACTACAGTTTTGAACTACAGTTTTCTTTTAAAGCAATATATAATTTGCCTATCTAACTTATGTTTTTGCACATGATAGCAAAGTCAGAAAGCACCTTTAAGTATGAAATAGGCCATCTTTGAGGGCAGAGTAACAGAGAGAACTGGGCTGCACTTGGAGGGTAAGCGAGGACGGAAAGACGGATCTCCTTCCTCGTCGTCTTGGGTTCTCCATGGCTTGCTTGTGGCTTGGTCAATGTCATACAATCTGTCTGTGAGTGTGTCTATGTGTATGTGTTTGTATATTGTTAGTTGTGGTTGTTTGTTTGTTTGTTTGTGTGTGTATGTGTGGCTGTGTTAATGTGTCTTGTTCCTCGTCTTGGGTTCTCCATAGCTTGCTTGTGGCTTGGTCAATGTCATACAATCTGTCTGTGTGGCGCAAATTGTGTATGTGTGTGTGTTTTCATATGGTTAGTTGTGATTGTTTGTATGTGTGTGCTGCTGTCTTAATGTGTCTCAATCCTCATTGTCTCTGGTTCTCCATGGCTGGCTTGTGGCTTGGTCAATGTCATACAATCTGTCTGTGTGGTGGAACGTGTGAGTGTATGTGTTTGCATATGGTTAGTTGTGGTTGTTTGTTTGTTTGTATGTGTGTGTGTGCGCGACTGTGTTAATGTGTCTTGTTCCTCGTCTTCGGTTCTCAATAGCTTGCTTGTAGCTTGGTCAATGTCATACAATCTGTTAAAAACATATGTACAAGTAGAGCTACCGCTACCATATACAGCTTTACAATGAACCCTTTAGTGCATGTATGTATGTATGTATGTACAGTGTACCCAAGAATTATTTGGACACCTTGACAAAATCACTTTAATTTAAATGTAGCTAGAACAAATTTTGAAGAAAATGTTTGGTAAAAAGCTGCCTAAAATTCATTGTATGTGTTTATTAGATGCTGCTTTGTTGAAATCAAGATAAAATATAAGACCATTTTTGAAAAATTATCAAAATAGTTAGTTTCCTTTTTTTCAGGGTGTCCAAATAATTGTTGGTTACACTGTATGTATGTATGTATGTATGTATGTATGTGTGTATGTATGTATGTATATATGTTTGCATGTGAGTGTGTATATGTACATGTATGTATGTATGTATGTATGTAAGTGTGTGAGTGTTTGGTTGTATGTGTGTGTACATGCAAACATGAAAACTGACACAAGTCGGGCAACCACCACCACGTTTTCCCGGTGTCTCCTATTGTGAAATGAGCCCTCTTAGCCCGATTGCATCCAGTTACCCAGTGCGCATTGCTCCCCAGATTGCCGAGGTGATAAGACGTCTCTGATTATCAGATAGCACCTTTTTTTGTGGGTCACGTTCGTGTCATTTCTAGGTGAGTGACAAATAGGGTTTGTCAGTGGTGGAAGAAGTTAGGGGGAGGTGGTAATAAATATATTTATAGCGTTCTTAGTTATGTAGCTGTGTGAAGCTGCCGTCGCATTTTGTTCAGAAGTCAAACTGACAGCCTATACCACAAGGAAACAATTTCCAGGCTAGAACTGCAGCATAAAACAATTACTTCCACATAAAATAGGCTTAATGATACAAAGAATAGGATATTAATGCTAACAACTATTGCAAACCAAGGGGACTTTGGCAACTTTTTGAGAAGAATGTGTTTTTTCATCAAGCCTCATTTTTTAGAACAAATTTCTGATTTGGTACATTACCCTATCAGAGTTTATATTCAAAACGATGATAAATTTGTTCCCAAAAGTAAGGCTTGATGAAAATACACCCTTCTAAAAAAGTTGCAAAAGTCACCCCGGTTTACAGTACCATTAACATTTTTTTCTTTGTTCTAATATTGAAAAAGTACTACTTCCACATCTTCCATAGATAACTAGAGTAGAGTGATTTTGAGTCATCTAAAAATTGGCAAGCATTTTGTCAAGATGTGGTCATTTAAAATGTTTTGTCCAACTCTACATTTACTGTGTTATTGTCATAATGAAAATGGAAGTCATTGCACAAGTACAATTTCAAAATACAAAGCAAACTCGTGTGTATCTCGTCAGGAATTCACTCAAAACATAGTCCAAAGTGTGCATCATAAAAGAGTCATTAAAATCTTAAAGATGTCTCACTTTCATCCTTGAACCCCCAATTAATCACGGATACCTTCCCCCTCGACGCCAAACATCCTTATTTGTGCTCTAAAACATACAAAGAAGAGTATGTAACAGCCAACACGCATTCATCAACGTTAGACAGCTTTATTACACGAGCGATTATCTGACAGTCTGTTCTTCAACACTTATGACTCCCCACATACCTCTCTTAAAATTTGATGTTTGTTTTTAGCTTCTTATGTTCAATGTTTCTTCTGCCTGAGCCCAATACCACAACAACCACCCCTCTCCTAGGCTATACTCTTATGTTCCTTCTGCTTTGTTCATCTTAAACCCATTCACAAACTATCAAATCAGGCCTCAAACCCCTTCTTTTTAAGCAAATGTGCAGTAAATGAGTTACCTTTTGGAAGAGCGGGTGCCTTTGAATGTTTGAAACAGATAAAGGGCGCCATACAAGTGCTATGGATCATCATCATCATCATCATGACCAAGTCATATTAATGCTACTGACTGAATACGCATACACAGCATTCTTGGTGGTGAGAGGTTTAATGCAATGCAGAACGTAGAAGGGTTTTTGTGGAGCCGTATCACTCCAGTGGGAGTTACTCATTAATGCTCAAGTTCCTCCAATCTTTTTGAGAACCCCTTGGTTAGTCACAAAACAAGTATGTATTTATATGAATGATATTATATTAACGCTACTGACTGATTACAAATATACTGCGCCCATGATGGTGAGAGGTTTAATGCAATGAACTTGAAGAACATGGAAGGGTGTGTGTGGAGCCATATCACTCCAGTGGGAGTTACTCATTAATTAATGCCAGCCGTCCCTCCAATCTGTTTTAACATCCTTTTCAACAACCCCTCGGTCGGTCACAAAAACAAGTACATATTTTATTGTCCCAATTTAATGATAGACCATCATCACCATTAACAGCAGACAATACTGTTAACCATCTAAGAGCCATGGACTTAGATACTCCATTGATATTCTACACCATCCACGTGCCTATGACAATCAAAGTGTTATTGAAGAAACGAGGACAAGGCAAAGTAGAACCAACAATCGTGACATTCCCATTCCTCCCACTTGACTACCACCATCATCATCACCATCACCACTCTTCTTTTAAAAATGCTCATCCATAATGATGCATTTTAGGCCACGCTTTGTATTCAGCTCCGTTTGTTGTCTTTTTTTATGACATTAGATAAGAGCGGAGCTGGAAAAGGGGGGCAATGTTTGTCTGGCGTGGGGTATGAATAACCAGACCATCAATCACAGACCATCAAGAGGTTGTTGATGGGACAGAAATGGTTTAGTGGTTTAGTATTTAACCCATTCAGGACTGGTCTAGAAAATACTATGACTATGGTATATGGAGGGAGAATGCATATTATACAACAACTGAGCTGTCTTGAATGCCGTCGTAATGTTATGTGCTATCATTTCTCCTCTTATTAAACACATTCAGGACTATCTTTAAAAATACTGAAAAATGTTGTACTTCAATTAAAAAGTATTGAACAAGTTACAAGGCAATATCCAGCTGATGATTCAATGATGATTCAATCTAAAAAAAAAGGGGTATTCCATGCATTCTCCACTGCTCCATGCTTGAGATATGCTGGGGTTGGTACCTGATGGATTAAAAGTAATACATGAATTCTTTTTGAAGTGACAGCTCCGTCAGTGTCACATGGTAGGAAGTGACTCAAGCCACTTTCTACAGTGATCAATTAAACCCATTCAAGAAAGACAATTTCACATTACATCCACACAGTTAACCCCTCCACTACAGAAACCGGGTGTGATGTGTACAAAGTCTGAGAGGATTTCAGAATCTCAATGTGAACAAGTTAATATACATCGAAGAGAATCTATTTTTGTTCTTATATCCATAGAAAACCACAGTTTTTGCTAAATCGCTTGTATTCTCGGTGCAAAAAAAAAAAAAAAAAAATAGTTAACCCAGAGAAGCAGCGAGGTATCATGTATCTAAACACGAGCTCACACAAGCTCGGGCAAAAATCAATATCATAACAGCCAACCATGCAGAAAAACTGTTGGGGCATATGAAAATAGGATCCCTCACCAGCAAATATTGGCTGTCGCTGGCGCATAATGGGCTCTGATTTGTGTTATGCAACCCCCGTAATCGACGACGCCTGTGCCGTAAGTGTTATTGATTTTGGGTACATGGTGTACATTGTTTGCATGCATGGGTTCTTACAGTGAGAACATGCGTTATTATGGGATGAAAATGTTTTCGCTCAATTTGCGGTATGCCGCTATGATGTTTCCATAAGGTGACTTGGAATTATCCAATTAATTCTGCCTCGGCGCTACTGATGGTGACATTGATTGTCAAACCCATTGCCTACGGGAACTTGTAGCACTATGTATTAATTCTATGAAAATTCCATATCATAGGAGAAAATAGACTACATGTAGTCACTGATGAAAATCTACCCTTGTCATTGCAAGCATGATGTGCCTTCTGCAAGCCCATTAATTATAATGATAACATAGTGTAAACATTGATAATATTAGTTATAATGTACCGGCATTGATCAAAAGAAAAGACAATCAAATCAAAAGCTACAGAGGTTTAAGTGAAAAGAAAAGGTAAAAGAGAAAGATAAATGTTTCATGAATAAGAAAAGTATTTTGTTGTGATAATCACAGATAACACATGATAGAGCAAAATCTTTTTGAATTCATGGCAATAATATTTTGGCAGTCTTTGAAATGTTCAAATCATGTTTTTCCAGCAAGGATACCAGCTGGTTCCATTAATAGAATGCTACAAAGATTGTTGACAGACAAGAGATTTTAGGCTGCCATGCATCGGTGTGCCGTTTTCCAAAAGTTTGTTCATTTTTAAGTTTCATTCATCAGTAGCACAATCTAAACAGTATAATTATGTTTACAACTTGCAGTGAGACCCTTTCTTCATGACCATGTTTAATTGTGGCTCTATCTGTCTATCATCACATAATATGAACATAAAAGGCTATGGGATTGAGGCAACTGGACTTGACACAAGCATGAAATATACAATTTAGGCAGTTATTAAAACAGGCCAACATTTGAGAGGGGTAAAAAATAATTCTTACACAGTGATATACAGAATGCCAAGCCTGTTCATCCCAGAAGGTAACCTCCACAGTAATATGTCTTGACCATTTCATTATCAACATCAAACTCTAGTGGTTTAACAGGGTTTAGAAAGAGGTCACAAGAGGATAATACAGCAGGTGACAATGCTCTGAAACGGCTGAGTGGATGATTGTAACCGATGGAATATACACACTGGATGTTATTCTTCCCCAGGTGAAACAAAGAAGCACATTAATGTCAGGTGAAAGTGCTAGAAAAAGAGGAAGGGGGGAGAAGTAGCACATCCATTATCACTGTACCAACACCTTGAGCTATCCCTCACTTCTGGGGCAAGGGAATTACGCTGCACTGTCCAAACACTACGTGTATGCTTCCAAAAACAAAGCGTTACAAACACGCGGGGGCATGTCCGGGAGCTGTGGGTGTCAGGAGGTGGAACACATTCACTGCATGGTGATTATGTTTGCTAAGAGAGTTAGGAGGTGGGACACATTCACCGCGTGGTGATTATGTTTGCTCAACGAAACAATGTTGATCTGGTTAAAAACCAGAAGGCAATAACGGTGAGCCGCTTTCCGATAAACCCAATAAAAGCAGGAAACCATAACAACACCGGCAGGGTTTGCTAGTAACATTAGGGAGAGAGAGAGTGATTGAGTTGTGGACGTGGTGAAACTGAAGAGTAGTAATTTCTTCCATTGCTTGCTCTGGAAATGACTGCTCTGTTTATCGAACCACGATGTTAGTGACAATACTAATCATTGATCTGTTTACATAGCAGTAAGTTTATTTTTTTTTACATAACTATTACACAACTTCCCTTTTTTCAAGTTAATATGGATTTTTGCAATTATTTTTATGTTGCTATAAACAGTAGACCAGATAATTTTAGTAGCTGTTTTATGCCATCATAGGCTTGCTAGTATTATCCCTTTGAAAGACACCAATGGTTTGAAATACAAAACATGACACTGATGCACTGATGCACTATTTATCTTGTATAATTAGTTGTCATTACAAATTTACAAGATCAATTATCTTACAGATATTGATTAAATGTCCATATTAACCATTTTATGAGGAAAATAGGATAATTGACATTTGACAATGATTTGATTGAAATCTAAGGTATGATAGTTTATCCCTGAACATGCGTCACAAAGTTGGCTTCCCTAAGCTTCATCCTGAATCAATGGAGATATGATTTATCAATTCAATGAATGATCAACTATTCATGGATGGCCAGGAGGCATGGTACATCCAGACATATTAAAAGAATGTTTTCCTCATCTTCAATATCTGGTGACCTTTCATTACTACATCAGAGTATTCTTTTATTGATGAATATTTTATTGAGGAATCATTTATTGAGGAATCCTTTTATATTCAGCCTGTTAAGCCGAGGTAAAAACAAAACACATGCAGCGCCGATGGCCTTCATAGACTATTCATACAGCCGCCAAAGACAACAACATTTTCATTTGGGACGACATCATTGGAAAATATGTAGCATCTGCAATACACATGTCCGTGCTACACACTGCAACAAACCAATCAATTGAATTCTCATGACTATTCCCTACTTCAAATTCAAAATAAATTGTAATTCCTTGAGGAAAGAGCTTAAAATATCTCAACGTGGAGTGCATAGAGAATGTGTGTTGATGTTCTCCAATCAATGTCTTTGTCAAGTTAAAGTGTTTGGTATCCAATATTTGTCTAGAACTCCTGTTAAGTCTGTCCTAGATGACATGGCTAAGAATTAAACACAAGATTTTGAGTTGCTAGGGTTACCTTTTTAGTGGGTACCTAAGGTTTAGCCAGCTAACCTTAGTTGAGGACTAGGAAAACTGTTTCTTGCTCAACAAACTGAATCATTTGAAATACACTTAGCAAGGAAATAAAGCTAGCAGGGTTTCATGAATATGGGCCCTGATTTTGCAGGTTGTTTCTTTAGATTAACTCGATGAAAAGCAAGGGGGTGCAAACAAGTGTCAGTGGCACTCTAGGCGTGGGACTAAGGGGATTAGCTGGAGTGGGGTGTGGGGATTTAAGAGTTAAAAGGTCTACGAGAGTCTACAGAAGGATCAAGTCCTCTTGACTCTTGGAGCATTTAAAGGCCTGGTTCAATCCATATAAAATGTATTAACTCATTCTCTCATAGAAAAAATTCTTAGTTAGATTGTGAACAATGACACATGTGCAGATTTACATCATAAATAACCTTGCTCTCTGTATGTGATTTTTCTTGGTTAGCAAACAACAGATGAAGTGTCATATACAAATAAAATTAAATCATGTACCAAATTCATTGATATTTCTAAAATAATGTGAAAATTATAAGTATGGTTAAAATGTAAGAATTCATCAACTCTATTGATTGGTGAGGTTTACTTGAATGGTATGTGCATGAGTCTGTCTTTAACCAATTCAGGACTGGTCCCACAAATACTAAAATCTAATCGACATCAAAGTGTTAAGAATATAGGTGGTAGGTGTAGGGAAAAAAAAGGAAGAAGGAAAATATGGAAATATGTGCAAGAAAGAAGTACAAGAGGAATTAGTGGAGAGGAATTAAGCTTGAGGCAAAGTAGGAAGTGGAGAACCAGGGTGATGAAAATGTATGAGAGATGTGAGAGAACCCACAGGAGCAGGGGATTATAAAACTGCTGTAATCTGACAAAAGGAAGCAACTGACAATTGGTATTTTTCTTGTAAATGAGGATTTTTATGATGATATTTGTGCAGTTACTTCCTTTTGACCTATTCATTTCTCATAAATGGATTGTCAGATGACTTTATTTTGTTCACCATTGTGTAGAGCATATCTTAATTACCCCAAAACAAGTAAAAAGACTATCCATAAAATTGTCAGTTGCTTCCTTTTGTCAGATTACGGCAGAATACTGCAAGATGTTTATCCTCTTAAAATACCAGAACCACATCTAGAGGAATAATGCATAGAAATTAATAAAGAAGGTTAAAATAAGAAGGCTTTCTTTAGTAATTATACATAAGATGAACTAAGCTCTTGAAAGGGTTCTTAAATCGAAGTTGGGAAACTATCATCAATATTTGCTCATTCTAAATGTCATAAATATTATAGGGGTTGAAATGTGAATTTTTAACAAACTAATATGCGAAGAGCGAACTACAGTAAGCTCTTGAAAGGGTTTTATATCACAGGTGGAAATTATTTTTATATTTCAAAATGCATAGAATACTTGGATTAATGATTTCATGTTCTATTTTTTTTCTCCCAGTATACATTTTAACCATTACAAGCAAAGCAAAGTCTAATGATATTTAGTTATTTTCTAGCTCCGTGGAGTATGAATTCTGTCCTGCGTAATTATCAATTATTATTAATGCAACCCTATGTTAAATCATGTTGTATGTCATAACTTTTAGTACTCCATGGACTATATTAAACCTGCACCCTATATTTGGTATGACTTCATGTGTGTTAAGTGGGTAACATTAAACCCCTGTTAAGAATTTGTCCAAATATAATGTGTTTATAATATGGTGCATATTTTCCTGTCTGGTAGACCGAGGGTTAAGACTCGGTTATTCATAATTTTATGGTGAGACTATGTCTAATGAAATATGAAACGCATCAGTGAGCCAAAATGCACCCTCGCCTTTTTACATCGGATCGTATTATGAATGTTGGAATTAAATAACAAATATGTGTATTGCCTCTAGTGTGAGATACGAACCAGATGGGATGAATTGTGATATGATTGATATCATTTTTGCGGTGCGAAAAAAAAAACATGAAAGGGGACAGGATTATCTGATAAAAAGTTATCGCTAGTGCTATCAGGCTGTCTCATTACAGACCAAAAAATGAGGTAGCTGTAACACTAAACTGGTGGATTATTGGCAATTTGAGCTAATTTAACATTTTACAGACCTGGTTAATTAATTATTTAAACAAATATAGTTTTGAGTATGTTGCATTGGTCATGCTGACATGGCAGGAATTTATTCCTTGAAATGCTTGAGCGCCCCATCATGGCAGCTCAGCTAAAGCAAAGGTAATAATGCTCCGAGACTTTAGTGATAATGCGCTATATAAAAATGGATGGATATCAATCATAATATTATTATTATTATTATCAATCCTAGCACATGGATAAGCAACTTGATCTAATCTTTCCCCCTCTTTCTATATAGTTATCCCTCTCTCCTCATCTCTATTTATCACCCTCCACTCTTTTCTCATTCTCTCTTCCATCCTTCTCTCTGCCCCCTTTAAAAAAAATCTCTCTTCTGTCAATTTCTCTATCCTTTTTTTATATTTCCCTATCTTTTCTATATCTGTCTCACTATATAAAATGTCTGCCGCTTGGATATTTCCCATTCTCATCTATCTTTGCAAGAGGAGCACATCTTGCCCATCTAGCATCACTCTCTATCACCAGAAATCTCACGTTTCCCCCCGTTCCCTATTTGCGCATCCAAGCAAACACAGAATCTTAGCATCATCACGGACAAATCAGAAAGTGCTATCTAACTACATGTACTCAAAGTTTATACACAATCTCTGATATCAGGAAAGGAGAGAAATGAGCAGAGAGAAAAGCTGAGACCGAGATTTATTCTTAAAATTACTAAAATAATCAATGAAATAGGTCACTGCCACTGAAGCTAGAAAAGGGAACTTTTCCTATAACAAAAATGTCTTTGACATTTAATTTTTGTATTTCTTTTTTAATGACACAATTGATTTTTTAGTGCATGTCAAAATACAAAATCATATCAAACTGTTTAAAAGTAATAGTAAAATCGCAATAACAACATATAAAAGTTATTTTGAAAAAGTAAAAAAAAATGATATTCACCTACAACATTATGACGCATTCATCCTGTAGCACAAAAGTGCACTCTGGATTAGGACATACGGGTTTAACAAAAGTATAAGGATTGGAAGAACAGAATAAAAGGTTGGACTTAAAACAAAAAGTGGAAAGAAGTGTATTGACAGAACTGATCAATATGCTCAGATATTTGTATTTGCCCTTGTATGAATCATCACTTTAGGCCATGTACCAAACATCGTTTTTCAAATTTATTTCTATATTTACAAATTTTCTCCAGCGATTGAAAGACAAAAAAAGGGAAAAGTTTTAATCAAAAAATTAACAGTCTGATTGAAAGGACCTTTATAAAGCATTTTTTGTGTCTGGATGCTAAATCACTTTCATGACAACTCTTATATACCAGTTAATTTGTTTCATTTTGTGATGATTGTTTAGCATGACCTGATACAACTGTTGGCTTGTTAATGTCGAGTTTGGCTAAATGGTTGCAAAAACATTTGTGCATGTTTCACAGCCGGGAAGCTCAAATTTAGAAAAACAAACACAATTTATTTCATAAATAGGACTCATTACACAGTGTTTGTTTTGTGAGAAAGCAAAAATTACTTTTCATGCGCTCTGCTAGTTTTTGGTTTGTTGTTGAATACTTTGCATACAAATTTGTAAATTTATCATTTATGTGTTTTTTCCTCACACACATGTAAACCTAGGGATTTGAAAACATCCCAAGCACGAATGTACAGAAAAGCATACTCTGAAGAATCTATCTTATTCCAAGACACCCCTTTGAAAAACAACAACCTCTGAATTAAATATGATTTAGCTAACGCAAATCAGATATCACATGACCAAAAGTGGGTGACGGTCGTGACACTATTCCTCGCAACAATATTATATCCAGGTCCAAACAGGAGAAATAATAACAAAATAATCAGGTGAAGAGTTAGACATGATGTTACCAAGGTGACGGGTCATAAATAGACATGATTACATTAATTGCTCGGGTACCAGTAGCTGCCCTATCGATTAGGAGTGGCAACGAGGAGCGATGATGTCGCGGGAGACAAAATTAGGGCAGTTGAATTGGGCTGGTCACTTCGCATTTAAATCTTAATACATAAATGTCCATTCACATTAGGGAGACAACCATCTGATGTGTGGGGATGGCTAAGAAAAATAGTGCACTGCGCAGATCAAATTAGATTGCATAAAATGTGCGCTACATAGATCAAATTAGATTTAATAACAAGGAATCATGCTAACAATGTATAGTCACATTGCCTTTCCTGTCTAATTATTATTTGTTATGCTCATATAGAGACACCTAACTCTTTATATAGATTGAATTAGAAGTTATCAAATAAAAACATGTTTCTCTCTGTCTAATGCATGATGCTTCAGTCAGAGATATTGCACTAATCATTGAGTGAAAGTTGACGTTGATTTCAACAGACTTCAAGAACTGATCTCAATGTCACAACAGGTCCACCAGGTTAACCATTCAGGAACCAACTAATGGGCATAAGGTCTGCTTGTAGCCTGAAACCCTGCTGAAACCCTCAAAAAAATATGATACTTTGAGTACTTTACCCTTTTGCCATGTCATGTTATTTTGACTCTATTTCTCTCTCTTCATGATGCAAATGTTACTAACATCCCATATAAATCCTAGACCTACAGGATCCTCAGGGGGCCTACGCAATCCCCCCTCCCCCCACCCCATGCTTAACAAAAAAAGAAAACAGTTTTTTGTTTTTGTTTTACTATCTTTCACTCTCTATGTCTCATCTTTCTTCATGACACAAATGTTACTAACATCACTTATAAATACTAGGCCTAGATGAACCTCAGGGGGCCTATGCAGTGCCCCCACCCCTCTTTGGTCCCCTAGAATGAATAAACACATAATTGATCACATGACTCCACTACAAACATTTTTTGCCAACTCAGTCATGTTTTGTTCTCTCCCAGTAGGTCCTGTCTTTCTTCATGGTGCAAATGTCACTAACACCCCTCATATCCTAAATATATCCCAGACCACCAAGCCTTTAGGGGGACTCAGTCATATGCCCCCTCTAGCGATTGGATGAATGGGTGGTCTTTTCAATTTCACTTGGATTTGAGAAAAACAATGACAACAATGGAAAAGAAATTGAACTGCTAAACAAGTTCAGGACTGGGCATGAAATTATTCGAATTAGGGTCTTTGGAAAATTCATGTTTAAGCAAAATCTAATAGTCTTGAATGTATCAAGAGAACTGGGAAAGTAATTCCTATTCTACTTTTAGTTCATAAAGGATTTATCAAAGTTACCAGTAATTGTTATATTACATTTAATTGATTGGGTGTTACTTTACCAAAGTTGCAGAGCAAACCTTAACAAAACCTGAAATATGTCATTTAAAGTTAATTTCAATTCATGACCACTTGCAACATCATCACATCATGGAGTACAGAGCATCACAAGTGCATTTAAAACTCTTTGAAGATGATTTGATTTTGTTTTACCAATTCCCTTTCAGTTTCTGAAGTCTCCATAGACTTTGTACACAACCTACTTGGTTCCCGTAGTCAAGGGGTTAAAAGTGCATTCATTCGTAGACCTATCACTGTGTCACACTAGACCAAGTATTTTTCTGGACCATTCCTGAATCGATGAATAAAGACTTAAAAATGAGACCCCATCCAATTTCACTTTCATTTATTGATCAGGTCATTTTGCCCTGAAGAAAATTCTGCTTGGATCGAAAGCTAGGCTCATAACTGACTCTTATTGATCACTATACACATGAGAATGACCTTGAACAAGGTTAGAAAAAGAAGTAAAAGTGTCCTGTCAGTAACGTGATGTAAAGCAATGATGACCTGATCACCTCAAATTACTACACTCATGTGACTATTTTGACAAGTGGTGACTTCACTTTATATAAATACACTTTTGACGAATGGTAAAATAGCCACAAATCCACTTCACTTATGAGGCAATTTGGACGAATGGTGAAATAACTCAAATCTACTCCATTTGTGCATCTATTTTAACAAATGGTAAAATCGCTTCAAATCCACTTCACTTACGATACAATTTGGATAAATGATTAAATATATATTCCACTTGAATATCTATTTTAACAAATGGTAAAATCGCTTCAAATCTACTTCACTTAGGAGGCAATTTTGACAAATGGTGATGATTTTCCCAGAAAGCAGTAACAAGAAGGCTTCTGATTGTGTCCAACTCCTACATGTTATCTGGGGCAGGTCAGTCACAGAAAAGTTTCCAACTTAAATCAAATCTGGACTGAGCCAAAAATAACACTGGCTAGTGCCTATACAGAGAATGTATATGTTATACCAAGACCATCTTTTCCAGCATTTTGAAGCGTTCAAGACTTTTAAAAATTAGGGTCGAACATGTAATCTCCATAGACCACCAGCTTGCATATTTTTGTGACCAAAACAGATAAAGAAAAGGGAAATGGTAGGAAGGAACAAAACTATTGCTGAATTCAAAATAGTGCTGTATTGATTCTCCCCACCATAGCTTCCTGAACAAAGTTATCACTAAAATACATTTTGATAATGTGAACATGTAACAGGACCAAAACTAATTCAAATGTAAAGAAGATTACTGGTTAGAAGTCCCATGAAAGCACATTACAGTAATAGTCTAATTCATCAAACTGACATTAATGGACATGAAGTTGAATTCTCTGTATTTTTTATTCTCATCCTGTTTCAAGCATTGTTTTCTCCTGTTAACTATTTTCATCTTATGAGATAGCATCCATTCACTTGTGAAAATGAAGGAAAATGTTGAAGATTAATATTTTGCCATTTGATCTGTGAATGCAGCAGTATTTTTTGTTCAGTCAGACATGGTAATTTAAGTGGTCGATGAGGCAATTGAGACAATTTAACTGTCTCATACATGTATTTGTGAAATCGTGTGTTCATTCATCATTCACACGTCATTAGGTTAGTTACAGTTCACAATACAAAAAGGGCAGGAGATAAAATACAAGATAAATATGATTTTTTATTGAAATCATTTAAGGGGGGGAAGAGGAGGGACAGGTGCATGTTAATACCTGCAATATGTCCTACAGTTACCTTTATACTGCAGGGATTACAATATGAATATTTCAAGCTAATGTACATAATTTTACCACAGCAGGCAATTGGATTTAGCAATTATTATTTATATTTAAAAATATTTTTGTATAAACCTTAGCTGCATTCAGTCTTCAAATAGGTTTTAGCACACCTAAAAGGAAATGGGTAGACCTTTCCCTGTTAATTTTCTCTCATTTAGTTTATCAATCCTCTTTACGTTGAACTAAAGAAAGACTATAAAGCATGTACTTACGTTAATTCTTTTTCTCTGTTCAAGTACACAATAAAATGACATTTCAAATCTCCATGCATGAAAATGCATTTTCTTTAAGCCTCTTAGTAACTGCTAAAATGAACGAAAACATTCCTATTTGCAAAATTATTACCGTAAGGGAGCTTTGCAAAATCTACTTATGGGTAACAAAAATATTATTGAATAATAAGAGAGATTCACTTCCTCAGCAGTTCCATTAACTCATTTAATCATTATATTTGTAGGAAATGAAGAGTTTTTACAGTCTAAAGAATAATTTGAGATAAAATGTAAGAAAGAATGTAATTAAATAAAATAGTAATATCATTAAATAAATTGTATAATGACTTCCGTCAGAAAAGAAAAAGATAAACCCTTTAATTACATTTAAAAATAAAACTCTTTTATTACAATTACAAAATAGACAATAATATCAAAATTGGATATGTAAACCCTGATTAAACAAGCTACATCAAATGCATCAGAAAAAAAAATCCACATATATTTTTGAGCAATTTAGATGCATCCATGCGCACAATACCGTCTGTACATGACTTGTAATCAAATCACCATCGATGAATTACAATGATGTTTTCTCTAGCTGAAAAAAAAAATCATATTATATGGGTATCAATTGTGCTTCAATTTGGATGTTATTCAATTATTCACTATTCAGAGAGGCTTCCGATTGCAGCCATATACAAGAGATTAATTAGATTATGGAGAAATATGGACGGACGCTTTGTCAGGGTGCATGCCACCAGAATGCATTATCAACATCCGCGAAACATAAACAAATTGACATACATATGGCATGTAATTATATGGCATAGCCTGCGATTGTATAGCCTATCCTTGGGAGGGTGTACTGATGAACTTTGTTATACTGCTACTGCTATATGAAAAACAAAAATCTCCAAATGCACATAAAAACAGACATCAAATGTGTTAAAATGATCTAAATGTCATTACGAAATCCTCAGTCAGAGTGGTAATAATAATAATGATAAGATCTATTCACATAGTGCAGAATATGATATACATGTATACATCTCTATGTACTTTACAATGTCATTTCTAACCCACAATGTACTGTCTAGCCTTGGAATGGTGTACCACCAAACTTTGTTATTTGCTGATATATGAAGAACAAAATCCCCAAATGCACATAAAAACAGACATCAAATGTGTTTAAATGATCTAAATGTCATTAGGAAATCCTCAGTCAGGGGTACACTTCTGAACTATAATTGTACAGTCCAGCCTTGGAATTGTGTATCACCAAACTTTGTAATACTGATATATAAAAAAGATTCCCATTTCCGAATGTACATGTATAAAAACAGACATCTAACGAGCTAACAATCATTAAGAAGTCATGAGAAAGGATTTTGGAGGCAAAGACTAATATCCTTTTTGAAATCACCCAAACATTTCAGGGAATTGACTCATCAAAAAGTGTGGACTTCCCATCTAAAGTCTCCTCAGATACAACTAAATAAACAGACTTACATCTTTCATAAGCTCTATTTTGACATATGTATGTACAGTGCATGCATGGTATTACACTATATCCAGTGCCTGCTAAACTAAATGAATAAACAAATCCTACAAAAACACGCTTCTCGCGATGTAATGAAAGTCACCTGCACATGTATACATCGTACATTTCAAGAAATTGACTCATCAAACCATGCGGATTACCAATCTTGAATCCTTCGTTTCCTCCCGATGTCATCATTATTACTCCTAGTTGATGAGAAAATAAAGTTGATTTCCAGACAATCCTGCTATATTTTTGCATTAATGAAGTTTGGGGGGTAGCAGCAATTGTCATCTCAGAAAAAATAGAAAAAAGACTTAGAATTGTGCACCTGCAGACTTTGGCTGTTTGAAATCATACAATGTAGTGTATATGAAAAGGATTGTATATGTCCATAGGTTGCATTGTACAATGGTGTATGATTATGTTTGTATATACCCTTTTCATACCACACACTGTAAAACAAACAAAAATGTATATATGCTGATTGTACAAACATATATATATTGTTCAAACAATTTGTTTCTTCCCTTTGTATTGATTTATGTATTCACCACTCATGTAATGGATTGTAATTAGAATCCTTGTCTGCTAAAAGTTGTTTTCAAGAGGGTCCACTACCTAATAGTATGTAATCATACACTAATCCCGCAGTAATCTGCAATAATCTTCAGGATTGACGCATATTAATCAGTAGTAGAAGAATAAGCAATGAAACAATTAACCCAATCCCTTTGAGATTCTGAAATCCTCATAGACTTTATACACAACCCACCCGTTTCCCGTAGTCGAGAGGTTAAAACAGTTAAAAAACACATCTTTAACCTGTTCAGGACGGACTGATATTACTACAACATGTATTCTCCATAGACCTAAACCCGAATATTTTCGGGACTAGTCCTGAACGGGTTAAAAGAACTAATTTGAGATAGAAATAATAGATAAATAAATTGACTTACTCTTAGTTGAGGTCTGCACACTAGTAATGATGTACAGGGGGTCTGCAGAGCAAAGAGTGATAGCGCTTGGTCCTTGTTCATAACATCTTCACCATTTATCTGTGCAGACAAAAATCAAAGTAATAAAATTAATCAATATTTCCTTGTTAACTAATTCATGACCATTTAAATTAGAATAACATTTGTTATAGTCCCTAGCCTGAACATATTCATGACTAGTACTAAAGGGATTAACAAAGTGTTTGACATTTATCTATAAAGAGGACAATGCAACATAATTAAGTAGGCATTGATCACTATTCATCTGGAAAGTTGATACAATATACATGAAATATTCGGTTCCTACATGTTACCAAGGGTTTATTGCAAGTGATAAGCAAAAGTTTCATATCTACTTTTGATCTGAAAGCCACCCCAAGTACTACAAGTATTTTAACCCTTAAATTATCGGTGTCACAACAAGGATATAGAGACAGTTCAGGTATAATTACAAGAATGAAATAATAGGTGACAAATTTTTACCTGCAGTATTTGGTCTCCTTCTTTTAACCTGCCATCATCATCGGCTACACTGTGGTGGTCGATCTAAAAAATAAGACAGCAAATTAAAATATTTAATTGTATTATTGAATTGTATTATTTAATCTATAAATCAAATGCAATCATACACTATTTGTTGAATGACAATTGTTAACTTTCTATTCTTTCTACTTCACTTATACAATTTTTAACACATATGTACATGTATATGCATGTGATGTAGTTAAAGGTATCTTAATACTAGCATGAGCAGACAATCAACACAATTCAAGGGGGAAAGTAACAAAACACAATCAATAGGACCTTTAAGGGACTTAGTAACATTGTCCAAATCCTCAAAATAAAATTTTAATTCTAGCGGTTCCCTCATACCTTGTTGTATTCGTATTAACAATAAAATCATAGGACCGGTTTAGGTTTTTCAAATTTCCCTTTCGTTACAAAGATATGTACGATTGAAGTATTCAGATAAGAAAAACTGCGGGCGAGTTTTTCTTCCGTGTACATAGTGAGTGCAGTGAGTTACTGAATATCACTTTGCATTTTCGCTCATTACTTGGCCATACAATGTCCATTTGACTTGAAATCTTTACACAATACCCTGTGGACATAACAATATACATTGAATCAACCATTCATCACTTTTTGCACATGTCAACAAAGTTACTAGATCCCTTTAATGCTCCCCACAACATATTCTCTACCTAATTTGTCTTCCAGGTGACAACATGTGACACAGTGAAATATTTCAAGTACAAACAAACACTATACAGACAATTCAGAACCCTAAATGTCAACCAAGAATTAAACAACAGCAAAATAAGGTTGACTGTACTTTCATGTACATATTTTAAAGTAAGTACGGTATCTTGTAATGGATTGTACTTTCAACCAACAACAACAACAACTTCTCAGGACACCAATCGTCTCCATTTCATTTAACATCCAGGTGGCAAACTGGGTGACACTGAGTGTTTACACCTGCAAGGTGCCAAACATGTCTGCAAGCACATAACATGTGCTAGATACAGTGGCATAGTTACTGAAGGGGGGAGGGGGCACAGCCCCCATGAAGTTAACAAAAACAATCAAGACAAAAGATAAACAAAAAAAATAATAGAATTGTTCCCCCCCCCCCCCCCGGATACACATTACACAACAGTCCAGTCCCATCCCACCCCACCACTTTACTTCCCCCTCATCATCATTGTACACAGTATATCCTGCATCATGTTATAGAGCATCCAGCATGGCAAGGAGAAACCTCCCGTCACTATACATCCTCCATCTTTCACTTCACACCCCCCCGCCCCTTACCACGTACCCTACAACTTGTAATGGACGTCAAACATTATTGACGTGCAACTAGGCGATACGTTGCTTCGGGCCCATTTTACTGGAGCCTCTGGAGCCTCTGGCTCTGCACTGCTATACAAACCTACATTACCCCCCTTCTTCCTTTGGGTTCATCTCTCTTTATTTTTCTCACCCCTCATCTCTTTCCTTTATTCTTCAAATGTTTTTCTTGTTTTCTCTGTATTCTTCTCTCTGTGTATTGGTATGCTCTTTGTTTCCAATGTTTTTTAACAATCTTTATATACCTACTCTTTCTCTTCATCCTCATAATTTCCTCGTACTAATTTGTTCATATCACTGATGTAAAAGTACATAAAATTTACTTCTTTAGTCTTGACCCGTTAATCCCATCCCTTTGAGATTCTGAAATCCTCATAGACTTTGTACATAGCCCACTCTGTTCCCGTAAGCAAGGGGTTAAGGGCTGGTCTCATAAGTACTCAAGATAGGGTCTATGGAAGAAGTGTGTATACTAAAATCAAATAAGTCTTGAAAGGGTTAGAAACAAACAAACAAACAAAGAAAAAGAAGAAGTAGGGAAGACATCCGGTGCAGCCATGTAGGAGCCGTTTGATTTATCACAGAGCAAATAGGGGAATTGAAAAGGAATTAGAACTAAAACACAGAGCATCGGAGTCAGCAGAAGAAATACAAACACAGCAGAAAGCATCGGAATTTAAAAGGAACTACAAATAAATGGGACGAACTTGGAAAGTTGGAATTGATGGAAGAGTTTCTTATTTTTGTTTACCGTCTGTCCTACATTTTAAACCTTACCTCCACCCAACCGATCAGTCATTACACATTCCATGTGTCTATAGGTGTGCTTGCGCTGCGCTAGGGAGCCAGGGGCTACTCCTTCACCGTCACAAACCTTCCATAAGATATTCCTCCCGTTTTAATGGATTCAAGAGGATACAAACTTTGCATCGCAATAAATGCCAGATCGTTTCTTCTAGTTTTTGTAATCTGGTTGTTTATCTTGAAGACCTCCTCCCTCCCTGCCCCTTATACCCACATCTCCCTGGGCTATTCCTACATCCTTTAACTCCTCGAGTGCCAGTGTGCATATTTGCACCACACAATGCACAGAAATGCCGTAGAACTGTACAATCTCTGGCATTTTAAGTGTTAACTCCTAAGAAGATGCTCTCTTTTTGGGTGATAGATTGTGCAGACTAAACTGCATGTCGATAAGATTTAGTTGTGCTACAATCCAAAATAGAATCATTTTCAATTCTCCTCCCTCCCTCTGACCTTCTCCCCCAAGCCTTTCACACTTAGCACTTGTTTCTTATCATGTTTTAAACTTAACGAACGTCACACATCTTCCGGTAACACCTAACGGATGTAATACTCCCTCATGCCTCAAAGCGAGCGATTGTTTCACAATTGGTCCTGCCTATCCTCCAAGTCAGAGAATTCAAGTTTCTCTACTAAGGAACATTTAATTTGCTTCATGGAAGGGAGCCTGACTGGAGAAAAGTATACCTCATACTTTTTTGCATGGACCACAATGAATTGTTCATTACATTTATGCAATTATATCAAAGTATATACAAAACTTTCCATTTAATGAAAGACTTTGTGCCTTTTATTGTCTTTTCAAAGTTATATCGATGACTAAGACCCAATTTACAGAATATGATTAAACATTTAAGTGTCTAGGCATTAAATTCTTCACTTGACCTGCCTGGGGCCATTAATGTCATCTTGTAAAAAAGTTAACATGTCTCAGCTCTCAAATCCATCCATATTTCCGAGCTACATCTATTAGAAGTCACGACAACCCTGCTTAAAATCGTGACTTGGTCATTTCATCTTTTTATCGAGGTAACTTGTCGTTTTAATTGGTAACTGTAGCGTGATCATTGATTCATGTTGCACCGAGGTCCCGCATCTTTCTCGTCTCAAATTGTTCGCATTAGACGTAACCCTAGAAGCCCCCGACTTGAAACACGGGGGTATTAATACGATGCCCGGCTCATTTGTCCATCCCCGGGAATCACGAAAGGGATCTATTATGCGGAAATGTGTAATTACCGACGATTGCCGAGCTGGCACGCCGGCGAGAGAACGAGAGGGCCCCCCCGTTAAATACTTCTTGTCGTATCACGGTACATTAATGTGTCACATCAAAGTAATTTAAGCCAGACATGAATTCAGGCATTCTGAGGACGTGTGTGACTTAGGGAAAGAAAGGGGGGGGGGGGGGGGATTGTCCTAATGTTGCACGTGCGGATAACTCAATTCATCTCCACGATTGGGGACGCATCACCTTTCTCCAGTTATTTACAAAAAATTGAAGAAATGTCATCGGAAGGGGAAGGTTCCACATGCACTATTAGCTGAGGGACCCAATTTAGTATCAAGTAGCAAACTCCAGCTTTTGGAATCCCTCCATCATCCTCAAGTTTGAGTTTCATTTCTGACGAGATTTAAAACCTCCCCTCATTACCTGCACAGGGCAGCGCATGCCAACGTCTGCATCTCCCCAAAAAGTGAAATATTTGTTTTGAGTGTCGCGTGCGTCCGCTCGGTAATTCAAGGATCTTTTGGGATGGAAAGAGGAGATGATTGCAAAAATTGAGACATGGCTTTTTTTTGGTTGCCTCATTTTCTTCCTTATCTTTTGAATTTCAAAGGCATGTTGAGAGACCGTGTCGGTGATTACACAATAGGTTAGGTGACAGAACTTTTCTTTCTTATTTCAATGCTGGAAAAAACCAAGAGAGATCCCATAGTTAGAGCTACGGTATTGAATATTCAAAGACCGATAACTAGAAAGGCCCCCACGAGATATACTCCATCAATTTTAGCTCCCTTTGAGAGAGAAACTTGAGTTGTAAGTGCCCTTTTCGTAGATGGTTTGACACAATAGGTCACTGAACCAGGTAAGGTAAACCTTAGATAACGTTTCACTCCAAACCAACAGAGACCTCTCTTCTATATGAAAACTAAACCTAAAATATTTAAACAAACAGTCACAATTTGTCTTTTTAAAAACTCATTTCAGCATATTGTTCTAATTCAATTTAATTTCTAGGTGCTAAATTTCTAAGCAGGCCTTTTCAACTTATTCAACATTCCTCTTTCTTTACTTATGTAATTTTATTTAATTTTGTTGAGATATATGTGATTGAAGGTGATGGAAAGCAAATTGAGTACTGAAATAATGTGTCATACTTTTGATTAATTTCTTTAAAAATATACCCTGATATGCAATGAGCGAAGTTGGCTGATTTGAAAAACATTATTTAATACTACACTCAGCCAGCCTTACTTTACTTTAAAATTGTAGGAACTGGTGTTCATAATATGTGTTTTGCAATGAAATTCTTCAAATATTCCCATACAGCGGTATAGTGATTCCAAAGCTACTCCAATGCATCTTTTTTACCAACTTGTTGCCTTCTTTTTTGCTACCTTACCTCACCATTTCTTTTTATAAGAGCGGAAGCCCCAAGATACGGCGTGGCCTAGTAATGTGGTCAAGCGTATATGATTTGATCAGCAATCACTGAATCAGGCCAACGCCTCAGCCATCCATTTGCAACACCACAGGGAAATGGTAAACAAATTTGAAAAGAAAAACAAGGGAGAACGTCTGCAAAACCATTATAAACATAAAATACAAAAAGAAAGGAAAATTAACAAATTCCCTGTCATGTAAGAAAGAAAAACAAAGTAAGAAATGACAAACAAGAAACAAGTACAAAGACTAGTAGAAAGAGAGAAAGATGGAAAATATACAAAAAAGTAAGCACTTAAATATAAAGCGCACAACAGAATTCTCCTCAAACAAAGCAGTAAATATAAAACAAGAGAGGTATACAAATACACCCCAGACAAATATACATGTATATACAATCCCCCTAAAAACAAAACAGGAGCGAGACAGACAGAGTTAAAGAGAGAGAATGGAAAAACAAATCTTTTGACTGCTCCCTGTTCTTCCCACTAATCCCATCACATGACCTGCCCCCGTGAACCCACGCCACGCCTGATTGCATTCTTTACGTCCTTACAGTCGGCGCGAGCCGCTTTTCTCCTTACGATGGCGTGAGTGCTTGCCCAACATGTCCCCAGGTGAGTCTCTATTCTTCCTCTGTGCTGCTCAATTCAAAGCCATGTTCCCAATGGGCAGGATCAAGGAGAAAAATGCTTTCTAAATACAATTTTTTTTCCAAGAAGAAATATATTTTTAATGATCTATGTCTTGTTGTCTACATGTATTTTTTTCCAAAGAAGAAATGTGCTTTTAATGATTTATGTCTGTTTGGTAGAATGAGGCGAAAATATTTAACATGTATTGTGTATTATCTTTGCATGACATTTTCTATTCTATTCTTATATATTTCTTAGAAACAAATCACACCCCATTATTAGCACAAACCTGAAATAGCTTACCAAAAAATACATTATTAGAATATTATTATTAGAAGTTTTTTTGCTGAAAGGGAATCAAAATATTTAACTTAAAACCATTTCCAACTAGACTTTTTGAAATAAATGTTCAAACCAATGTGAGGATTTCTATCCACCAAATGTTCTTCAAATCTTGACTGTAGTTTTTACTTTTCTGAAGAAAAAAAAAAAAAAATAAGTGGCCAATTTTTGGAGAACTTAAACTTTGGCTATTTGAGAATGCAGTTATACTCTGTTCTACTTCTCCCCACCCTCTTCCTAACTGCCTGCACTTCCAATGTAGCGGATGAAATGATATTACACTCGTGGCTAGATAATTTGGCATGTTTTTTGTTTTGGGTGGCGCAGAACCTGTCGCATTTGTTAGTTATCTGGAGCACGTTAGGGCAGGGTTGGCTTTAAATACAACAGATTGGCTGCCACATGCAGAAATTATCCCATTTTCTCCTGTTTCTTCCATTTTAAAACTGCAAAAACAACCTGGATATATTTCTCCTCCCTTAAATTTGTTTTTTTAGCAGGTTGTGGATTTGGACGATGCTACTATATCCCTTTACATATATAGTCTTGAGCAGGTCAAAAACTACAACGATCTAATGCTGATGTGAAAACACTAAGGTGGAGTCCATTTGACTATACAGATTTATTTTATTGATGGTTGTCATCTTTCACAACTGATTCTCACATAGTTTTCATGTTATTACTCCTTGCATTTACAATCTAAACTTGTCACTCTGATTTTTAAACAAGGATTGATTATTACAAATGTGTCTACAATTAGCAATACATGTACATATCAATTTCATCTCCATCATGAAATAGGGTCAGTATGTAAATTACATGTAGATGCAATCTTCATGTGCACTTTGATATTTAAACAGGAAGCAATCATGTCTAAATGGAAACAAAGAGAATGCAATTTATACTTAATAGCCTACCAACTAGAACTTTGATCTTCACATGCTCTTTGATATTAATGATGGGGTGCGTGCGTCTACACAAAGAAAAGGCAATTTCCTCTTCTCTAAAGGTATTGAGATGGACACAGCCTATAAACTAGGTTATGATCATCAATTGCTCTCTTGATATTTAACCAGATATCAACCAATGTAATCATGCTTACACTGTACTGGCCAACTAAAAAAAGAGGGAAAGTTTGAACTGCTCTTTAACCTGTTCCCTTCAAGATTACGAAATCTCCATAGACTTTGTGCACAACCCACCCGGTCCCTGCAGTCAAGGGGTTAACCTGTTCACTACTATACTTTGCAATCCCAATAGAGTATTTACATGGCTCACAGAACTCCTGTAGGCAATGGGTTAACCTGTTCAAGAGGATGTGATTTGATTATAACATGCATTCACCACAGACCCCCTGTCTGCAGCCTTCTCGCCAGAAAAAAATTTACGCTTGGCGCAAAATCAAAAATTTATAGATCGGGAAAATTGCGCTTGGCGGAGCTCTTATCGGCGCGATAGCACCGATCGCGCACGCGAAGCGTGCGCAGGGGGGAGGGCCGGGAGGGGGGATGTGCCCCCCTCCCGCGCGTAGCGCGAAAACTCAAAACTAGACCATCTTTTGGAGCGAATTTTGACCTCATTTGGGTACTAAAACAGCAAGTAACTCGATCAATTCCCACGTGCATGCAGATAGAAAAAAGACCCAGTCGTCAGAGCTGACGCCGCGAGCGTGCATGCAACGTTTCAGTTTGAAACGGGCGGTTTAGATCGCCAGCTAGACTCCCGACAATTCCATCATTTTTGTGTCCTCTTTTACATTAAAATGCAGTATTTTACTGTCGGCCGACAGTGAAATACAATGTAGAAAAGGACATGAAAACATTAGATTTTTCTATATAGTCGCCAGCAAGCTGTATAATTCGGGGGAAGCTAGTACATAAACTTTACTCGGGACAGTATGTTGTGCGTTGATGTCATTGTCATAATAATGGCCTCAAAATATAACTATCAACATAATCATAACATGTTTTTTTTCTTTCCTTTTTAGGAAGATGACAGACGGTCCGAGTCAGTAAGAGTATTAGAGTACCACATCCATTTTGTTGCAAGGCTCCTTCAAATCATCGGAAACCGTTCAGCTTCTACAGACATTCGGGCTTGAACAAAAAATGCAGTTAATGCTTTATCATAATTTGTCTATCCCTGTAGTTTTAGTCATCTTCTTTTAATAATTAATTTGTTGACGTCCTGGTATGAGTATGATTTAGTTTCATGTGCGACTGCCCTGCCGACTAGCGATGATTTTGATTGTGATGTTTAATCATTAATACTTACCATTTTACTTTAGTATTTCAAATGATGGCTCGGCTATTTTATGATAGTTTTACCCCAGTTTTACTGATAATTTGATAGTCATATTTAAAATAATAACTTGGAGATGATTTTTCTTTAGTATGTGATGATGTACAAAAAAATCAACTGATAATAAATAATGAAAAATAAACGATTACTTGGTATGACTTGGTGATGAATGAGTATGTGAACTTGATAATGATTGTGTTGAAACGACTATAAAACCATGACAAGACGAAAGTGATGGTGCAAGTATGACCACATCGATCGGGATTTGGGAATGTCGGCATAATTAAAACTCCACGGCGCTCACGTACCAAAAAGTCTAAGGTAAGTCTGTCAGGTAGGTAATCTGCTATTAATCTGCTTTATGTACATATTATTATAAATTATCAGACAAATTACAAGCCCCAAACAAGTCTATGAACTATGGGAAAGCAATATTTGAATCTATGCCGCGATGAGATCACACAACACACGCGCGCCACGTGGTGGATTTTGAAAGCTAAATAACAACAATAACATCGTAAGGCAAGTTGAAGTTGAATTGCTAAATAGCTAGGGCGGGACCGGGAACGTACATGTTGCATGTATGTACAAGGTACCGTACAGCTGGCCGTACACACAGAGCTAAGAGATCGAGTCGTGATTATTATACTATCACCGTAAATAATGTCACGTAAAACTTGTAAGATATTTTGATCGCCGAATCATTGTTGGTAAGTTCATGTTTGATATTAAATTACCTTTACCTCGAATAGACTACTTGCATGCTTCGAAAGAAAACACAAATGGTATTTTACGTCGTTTCAACGTTCTAATCATGGACTGTTTGCAGCATGCAGCTGCACACACGAATGCCAATGCAATGAACTTACAGTCACAATTTGAACGTGTATCTCACTGTTAAAATGACGCAAAATTTATCTTTGGCTGTCTTTCTGGAGATTTGAAAGTAGTTTATTGGAAAATAATTTAATATTGATCATGGACTTGACGGCGAGGTTGCGATAGTTCTGATATTTGTATTGAAAAATTCATGAGAAACTATACTTTGCGTACGGGCTGGGTTGAATAGGGTTTTAGAATTTACTATACTGCTTCTGACAGCGTATTACTCTTGGTCTGGGTATGGGGTGGGTGGGGTGGGTGGGGCCCGGGTGGGGTAGGGGGGGGGGGGGATGGGCGCACGCACATTATTCAATGGGGACACGTACTTATTTTATTTACACACCATTCCTTTTTTTAATAAATATAAATTGGGGGTCAAACTCGAATTGTATCGAGGACCAACCCGTAACACCCATAAAGTAACAATTCAAGCTAATCTCACTACTTACATTTTGTACTGTAATCGCGGTATTGCCTCTGCCTCAGTTCGACATATTATTTCCTTGGCTTCGCCTCTCTCCATCTTAATGTCTCGTGTCGGTCCGTCTGACGACCATCAGTCGGGATATATTTTCATAATTCGCCAAGGAGAAACACCGGGCCTCGTATACCATCACTGATAATTTTCTTCAGTAGGAATTTATAATATATTCGACTTATATAGCGCCTAATAATGATTGATAATCTTCTCTAAGCGCTTTACAATAATATAGTGATCACCGATCATGCACCATCATCCTTTATGTCATAATCACAGTAAAGTTGATCATCACATTTCATAATTACCATCACTTCATCAGTTCATCATTTCCGATATAATCATGCATCCCCACCGTCATGCTCATCATCTTCATTATCATTTCATCATCCTCGTCCGTTCATCATTCATGTCATAATCATCACCGTCATCCTCATCTTGATCATCCGTTCATCATTTCCGATATCATAATCATACATGCCCGAGATCGTCATGCTCACACCATCTTCATTATTATTTCCTCATCCTTTATCCCATCATGGCATGATCGTCCTCAGTCCAATGATTAATCTTTGTGCAAACAAATTATCAGCTATCCTATGAAAGTTTGTAACTTAAACCTTTCTTTCTGCATGTGTGTTTTCCCCGGGCCGTTATCTGATGCCGTTTGTCCCTTTATTCTCTATCAATTTATTTTCCATTTATATCCGAATCTAAGTTCTAACTGTTGATCATGTCTAGGTATTATTTTACAGCTTATACAGCCAATTAACGTTTCCTTATAATCGCTCAAGTCGGACCAAAATGCCCTCATTGTTTATTCCCCTTAACTGGTTATGACTTTAACTATCTAGTATAATCCCTTTGTCTTATAAATATAATTATCTCATGCCCAGCATGATCCGTCTCATGTTGTGCGTCCGTCTTCAGCTCTATTTGGACGATCCCTTTCTCAGTGTCTGACTGTCTGTAAATGAAAACAAATATGAAATAAAACATGTTAGATTATTATCAAAACATGTAGTAGCGTGTTATGATCGCGGGAAAATCATAATGATTTTCTCTGATCATAATACGCGAAAACAAAATGCTATTGTCGATCGTACAATAATAACAAACCGGCCACGTGCGTGCACGGTGCTCCGCGATCAGAGCTAGAGCACCTCTTCGCATAGCGGCCTGGCGCGGGGCAGCCCGCCGCGCCGCCTGGCCCGCTTCCGAACGCTTTCCGACGTGTGACTGGGAGTCTTGAGGTTCGTTTCTGAGATACTCGCGACGACCGCGCGCGCAGGGAAATCGCATAGGGATCGCATATCAATGGGAAATCGCCGCAGAAAATATGATGAGAAAGTCTTTCATGCGGTGAAAACATTTCCGTAACATTTAGCATGAGAAACTGTTTGTATAAACATGATTTATTTGCAATTTACTTCAGGCGCTTGGCGCTGAATATTGCGCTTGGCGGCACACTTGGCGGGGGAAGTTTGCGCTTGGCGCGGGAAACTCTACCAACTCATACGCTTGGCGGCGCCGCCAAGTGTTTTATACACTGGCGAGAAGGTTGCCTGTCTGTATATTAGTTAGACCAGTCCTGAATGGGTTAACATTCCCAGTATGTTCAACCTTAGAGTACATGTACAGGGGTGGGGACCAATATTTCGATCTTCACAGGCTCTCTGATATTTAAACAGGGATCAACCGTTACATCTATGTCTATACAGCGAAAAAGGGTTAGAGAGAGAGAGAGAGAGAGAGGAAGCACTTTATTTCTAGTTCTATGCAATCACAGTAGGTATATAGAGGGACCAAGATTTCGATCTTCACATGCTCTTTGATATTTAAACGGGGATCAACCGTAGTCGAGCTCGATCGATGCCTTCCACGAGAAACATTTGACACTGGTAACCGCGGGAGATAGAAGATAGAAGACGATGAAAAAGAGGATGGGGGTAAGGATGGGTATGGAGTAAGAGGAAAATATGTTCACCTACCTTACACAATTGCATTAAGTATAGTCTCCTTTATAGGAGATAACGATTTGTATTTTTGCAAGATGGGTATAATGAAAGAAAATGAAGGAAAGCAAATGAGGTTGAGGGAAGATGGACCAGAGGAGGAGGAGGAGGAGGAGAAGGAGGATGAGGATGATGGGGATGAAGTAGAAGGAAGATACAAATTGAGAACAGATTCAACAGTGCATGAGGTGCGGGATGGAAAGTGAGAAAGGTAAAGAAGACGAGGATGAGGATGATGATGATGGTGAATATAAATCAAGGATGTATAGCATTGGAGATGGGAGATGAATGAGAAAGATGGAAGAGGATGAAGAGGTGGATAAAAAGGAGGATGAGGATGGAGATGAGGATGATGGGGAATGTAACAGATGTATAGCATAGTAGATGAAAGATAGATGAAAAAGATGAAATGATGAAGAGGAGGATACAGACAGAGATATGGATGAGAAAGAAAGGGATGAGAGGGAGAGGGATGGGGTGTAAAGAAGTAGAAGGATGCATGCCAAGGACAGCTTCAATCACAGGAGGATCAAGGTAGGCTTGCTGCGCAAACATCAGACTTGATACAATCCTGACGAGAGAGAGAGAGCCTGGGATCAGGGATGGGTGTAGTTCACCTTTCACCTGATGAGAAGGAGTATAGGCCTTGGGGATGGGGTGTACGTCTCCTCTCACCTGCCTGCAATCACAGGGACAATATTTACAGCCAAGATGATTGCCCGGCTCCCAAGAATGTAACGGTTCCAAAGATATTCAGGTTTGAGACAATGTAGGGACTCAAATATTGTCATATACTATAATAAAATCGTCTAAAGGTAATGGATGAGAGACAAACAAACACAAAACAAACATAAGTCAGTTTCAACTGCATAAGATGGAATACAAAATTTCCCAAGAAAAAAAAGAAGTAAAGAATACAGCAAGTATATCAATGTAGGAGAGAATTATTCCACAAGGGTACAAACTGCAACCTGCAGCCTCCCCCCCACCCCCCCCCCCCCCCCCCGGATAACTGCTGGTATTCAAATGGGTACGAAAATGGTGTATAATGATACTTGCCAAAGTGTTTACAATCTGTGTTGGTCACATTGTTTGTTAATTATTTACAGAACTGCTTCTAAAATCTTTCTGGGTTTGAGAGGTACTACACATTCATTGAACTACATTAAATGTACTGATGGAGACAACTGAGTGATTCACTCTCGTGAATTCAACACATCATAAGAAGCATTCATTAATGATTCAGACAATTGTCAAGGGTAGACTATCCATTCTACACGAGATGACAGAGTTTAGAGTGCATCTGATCTGGGGCACATACAGTTTCAATTCAATATAAACCTTCGGAATTTCACAAAACAGGTGTTTTCATTTCCTATGCAACTTGCTCTTGGCCCTACCAGCAGCCTCCCCCACTTTTGTCCATTCAAAATTAATTTACTCCATCAAAGGTGACTTTCACCAGATGACCTCTTGGCTAAAAATATATATAAAATAGTTTCTGTGTTTTCACTAGAAAATAGCTACTCAATAGTCCAGTATGATGTTTACAAACACTCTGATGAAGAAAACCTTTTCTTTTACTTCCCTTGAAATAAAAATTGACCTCTAGGCTACCATCAACTATGACTTTCATTTCCCCATTTCCCCATTAACCATAACTTTGATAATATTCCAGGCATATTTCTTATCGTTTCTTTGAAATAATAAATCCATAATGAAATTAAGGCCAGGAATCTGGGGAGTATCTCTCCACTGTATACAAATTGGCTCCGACTCTTGGATAAATATTTTAGTAGTTTCAAAATCAAGGGGAAAACGGCCTCTTGAGCAATTAAATTGATTGATT
>JBAMJV010002377.1:65000-72188 GCA_037951105.1 Echinarachnius parma | reverse complement strand
GGAAACGCCGACAAATCGAGCGATTAATGACACAAATGGTAGCTCGTTCCTGCTCTTGCCACGACCTGAACACGCTCTGCGTTACGCTTTGGCCACGCTTTCTCCGGAGATATTCACTGTGCACGCTTGGTGTAGTCTTTAACAATAAGCTCATAACAATGAGACGAGGTCATTTGCTCTACGCTCTGTCTGCGTTCTCGTACTTATTAAAAAAAACAACATTTTTTTCAAAGCGCAGGGGAAAACACGATCTCCATGCACACGCTCTGTGCGATCCAATACCATGTACGAATGTAGTTGAACACACTCAGTGCGTTTCACGAGGTTGGGTGGAGGGGAATGGGGAGGGTTATTATTGTTGACTATCATTTGGTAGTAGTAGTAGTGGTAGTAGTAGTGGTAGTAGTGGTGTAGGTAGTGGTAGTGGTATGTAGTGGTAGTGGTATGGTAGTGGTAGTGGTAGTGGTAGTGTGGTTGGGGCAGTGGTGGCAGTGGTGGACAGTGGGTGGCAGGTGGGTGGGCAGTGGTGGCAGTGGTGGCAGTGGTGGGCAGTGGTGGCAGTGAGGTGGTGGCAGTGGTGGGCAGTGGTGAGTAGTGGTGGTAGTAGTAGTGGTAGTAGTGGTAGTAGTGGTAGTAGTGGTAGTGGTGGTAGTAGTGGTAGATTTTGGACAAAACGATCATATATTTTGCGGGAAATATGTGTTCATTAATGCATACATAGGGGTGTGCGTATGTCCCCATTCATTGGAGCCTCATATAATTTGTATGCCGCCATGCCACGTTTTAGCCAGAAATTGAGTTTCCCCCAAATGTACATTATTTTTGCCCGGACATGCCATTTTTAAATTGTGATATCATTTACCTATAGTTGAAACGTGTCAAACTTCGCAATATATAGCGTCCACTAGCAGAAGTGCTGGAATGTATCTGCAAGAATGTCTTTTGTTCAACTTGGGAATGAATGAGAAGATTATGGCACTTGTGTGAAAAAGATATCCTCCCATGCATGGACATACAATCGCCCCTGAACAAAGAGTAGATTCGCCGAAGCCCCAAGTTCGTTTTTCAACATGTCCAAAGCGAACGCCGAGCTAGCTACGTCCTGCTCTTTTGTTCATTCGGAGCTATTCATGGAAAGGATATCTATTGACGCATGTGAGATAATCTTCCCATTCATTGCCCACTGCGTTGCCAATTTGCTAATTTAACTTGGTCGCCGCGGGGGAGCGGCGGCCAGAGCGGCCGAGAAAAGTGTACGATCTAAACAATTCGAACAATGAACGCCGCTCTCGCACACGACCTCAAACACGCTCTCTTCCCACGTCCTCAGCCCACGCTTCCAATTTTATGAATGGGGATTTAGAGCGGCGCGAGGTCGGCGCGAGAGCGTAGCTATATGTGACGGGGGTATAACAATTAGCTCCTGCACGCTTACTGAGTCAGGTCATGAGCTTGTAAGCTCAACTGCGATTGGTTGAGAAGTATGGCAATGGATGATGTAAAAGATACAGTCTCTATTTGTATTGTCCAATCACAATGATTGATTCTTTTTACCCTTTGTTTGGTTTTTGTTTTTATCTTTTGTTGAATTAACGTGAATTGGCCCGGAAGCGTGTAATCAATACGTGTATGTATGATTGATGGAGTAATGTGTATATAATAAGTAACGTGTGTGCGCTTACGTGCGATGCACTACTCGCATGTGTCACAGTGGTCGCTATTTTCATGCGGGTATTTTTCAGTACATGATTTACAGTGATTTTTGAGCTGACTTTGGAAGTTCTCGGAACCAAAAATGAGTGTTTCAACGGAGGACGAGGAGCCATTTATCACCCTTGAATCGGCATTTATCAAGATTTTTTTTGGTAACTGATGATGATTACTACATTAGAATTGAACGTCAACACCAATCATACACGGACACAGAAATAAAATTGTACGAATAATACGATATTTTTCGGGAGATTCTCGTGTGCAGCTAGCTAGACCGCCAGGGGCGCTATGCAGTAAGCTAAGTTGATGCCAGGGCCGACCGGCCGGGCGATCGATGTCGAGAATTCCCGTTGAGTGTTGATCGAAGCTGGAGGTTACGCCAAAATTATTGTTATCATTTTGTGCTTTTCTCCGTAACTTCCTCATAAATAGCACTAGCAAAAAACAACAAATAATTGACTAGGAGTGTGAATTACTGATGATATTTTTCTATCAGCAGACTACTGTTCTCCGAGCATTCACAATTATTTTTTGTTATTCCCACTCGAACTCGAACTCGAGTCGAAGTCGTGGTCCGTGGAAGATTTTTGTCCGGGACAATGCCGGGTGCCTGTGGCTGTTTGCCTTTCGTACACCAGAAAATTGTACATTTTTATCCATAACAATTATTGCATGTGGTTTTCCTGTTTTGAAAATTACAATGAATGAACTTCATGAAAGAACTTCTAGATCTATATAGATAATCTAAAATGAATTACATGCACAAATTATAACGCGTCTCTGCGGACTTGGAGAGGTTTCACTGAAGCCGGGCGAAGTCATCGAAATTAAAAATCATACCGTAGACAAAGACTGAATCATTGGCAGAATTATAAATTATTCTGGTCTTCTGGAGGCATCAATTGTCAGTTATAAAGTATAAACATACTAATTATGAATTCAAACTTATTCTTACTAAAAAGATGGAACATTTCCAACAATAAAAATAATGGTTTTCTCTTTGAATAGTGCAGAATTTAGGCGGAAAATATGGTTATATGTGTCGGAATGAGGGCGCCCTTCGATCACGATGAGGGCGTTCTACATCGAACTAATTCGAAAATGCACAATTATAAGATACGTTCAAAATTATATAAACAATACATGATATATCTTACAGAAAATTGTATAAAACTGACTATAGACAGTCCCAAGGCAGAACAAATATGTTGCACAATCATATTTTCACTATATTTCGTATATGACATTGACGCACATTTTTTGCGATAAAATGCTATCAAACATCATATAAAGACAAACTGTTTTTTTTCAGACAGATAATTATCTATGCTACAATCTGTATGTAGAAATGAATTATGTTTTGTTACTCATTATATGATAAAATGCTGTGGTCAGGAGATATTATTTTGAAATTTTTATTGCATGGCCTAGAGAGGGCGCCCTACTCAACAATGAGGGCGCTATTTATAAAAAAAAAGAGCGAAAACGCAAGAGTATACCGTAAGCTTCAAAATGATATATGACGTGTTGGGAAAGCTTTGGAGGAAGTGTTAACAAATTATCAATCAACTGGTCACTGTAATTCACCATAAATATGCCTGATATTGGCAACAGTGCTATGCACAGCGATATAGTAAAATACACGTGTGTATATCGCGGTAGCTAGGTACGTAGTGCGTGTGCAAGTACAGTATCCTCAGCTTTTCTGCTTCCTGTTGAATTTCAGTGTAAATGTAATGTTATGTATTGATTATATATGCAACGAGAAGTCTTTTGTCAGCAATGTGTAATGTGACACCTACAGCTAATTTGCATTAAAAAAACATAAGAAAAAACGGTTATAATCCTCCTGTTCAAAGTTACCATCCAATTCTCTTAAAACTTGCCATATGCATTTTTTGGTTCAATAACACTACTTTCTGTGGTTTATTTATTTTGTTATATTTTAAAATAATTTTGTTTTAATTTTTTTATTATTTTCTTTTTTATTATTGAATTTGTCTCATACTCTGTAATAATAACTTTTGACATTGCCCAAAATCATTTCTGCAGATTACTTTGTCATTTTTTGTTATGGTGTCTTTTATGAAGATAATTGTTGTAGTAAGAACAGTTAAAATTCTCTGAAAAATGGATTTTTCCATTGGGACTCGGGACTCGGACTCGGACTCGGATGTCCAGGACTCGGGACTCGGAGGTCCGGGACTCGGACTCGGACTCGGACTCGGACTCGGACTCGGACTCCAGGGACTCGGACTCGGACTCGGACAGGGTGGACTCGACTACAGCACTGGCAATAAATATATCAGATCGTTATAAATCTGGGCCCAAGATTTATTCGATGATTTAAAAGAAAACAAATTTAAAATGCTTACACTTTTTTCAAAAATGTTCAAAAGGGTTTTTTAAATAGTTGTTGATGATCTATCTATTTAATCATTATTTCAATAAATGGTAATAATTGGATACAGATAGCTAATGTTCAGCACAAAATAATTGAGTATGCTGATGATACTCTAATTAATTTAAATGGTACAGAAGATGATTTGAAGAAAACGATATAAATTTTAAATACTTTTGAAGGTGCATCAAGACTGAGTATAAATAAACATACAACTAAAGTTAAATGGGTAGGGAGATATAAAGAAAGGAAGGATTCTTTGTGTATAGAAGAAAATTTAGATTGGGTTTTTGATGGTTATTTTCGATATTTAGGCATCGATTG
The DNA here is from genome assembly GCA_037951105.1 of Echinarachnius parma. Taxonomy (NCBI): domain Eukaryota; kingdom Metazoa; phylum Echinodermata; class Echinoidea; order Clypeasteroida; family Echinarachniidae; genus Echinarachnius; species Echinarachnius parma. Next base: position 67,750 of record JBAMJV010002377.1, on the reverse strand, counting down.
TTCGGGTGACCTGCACGATATGGTGGATCATAATTATTATGAACAAATTATACATATTAACTCTCAAATTACTCTCTGGTTAAAAAGATCGTTAACAGTGTTTGGTAGAATAATAGTTGTAAAATCGTTATTAGTATCAAAGTTAAATTATTTATTTGTATTATCATTACCGAACCCCTCTGATGAAATAATGAAAATATTACAAAAGTCATTTTTTGAATTTATTTGGAATCATAAACCTGACAAAATAAGTAGGAAACAAATGATACAACCCTATCATTTGGGAGGAGCCAAAATGATAGATATATATTCACATGTTTATTCATTGAAGATATCATGGATGAGAAGATATTTTTTTGGCAATATATATTCTTTTGTTGATAATTTAATGTGTAAATTTATGCCTGAAAATTGTCAATTGAACGCTTCTTTTGGTGACGCTCACCTTAAGAATGTCAATAGTTGCAACTAACCCGTTTTGGACAAATGTTTTTTTGGCTTACAGTATTTTACAGTCTAAAAGTTATCGCGATATATCTTGTCAGCCTCTATGGTTCAATACTCATATTCAGGTGAATAACGTGTGTGTATTTTATAGGTCTTGGTACGAAAAGGGTAGAATATGTATTAATGATTTGTTAGATCAAGACGGTACTTTTTTGTCACTCAATGAATTTAAATTGAAATACCAAATGACAGTAAACTTTTTGCAATATTTTGGTCTATGTGCAGCTATCAAATCTGGTTTTAATAACCGCAGTGGTGTTTTTGTTGTAATGAAACAGCCTTTAAGATTAGATTTAATTTTCCTTATCTGTCAATTTCGAAAAGGCTGCTCACATATATATGCTTTATTATTACAACAAAAAAGAGAAGAGTGTAAAAGCTTTAACAAATGGAAAAGGATTTTTAATATTAATGAGTCCATATGGCAGAAATATTGTTCTCTTGTATTTAATTGTACTCTGGATGTTAAAGGGGTAGTTTAGTTTTGGTAAGGCTGAACTTTAGTAGCCAAAACCTGCACAGTAACATTATAAACTAATAGTTATAACTCCACCATGCTCGAAAGGTATACAAAATTACAAATGACTAAGTAAAAATGCTGTTATCATTCAAAAAGAGCCATTAAAACACAAGAGGGCGCTTTTTATAAAGGCATTGGTTTCAACCATTTATCATACAAAATTATGCATGTAATGTTTTATTGGTATAATGATTAAATAGAGAGATCATCAACAACTATTTAAACAACGCTTTTGAAAATGTTTGAAAAAGTGCAAGCATTTTTTTATTTTTTTTCTAAAAATCATCTAATTATTTGGGCCCCAAATAATTATAAGATCAGATATATTTATTGATATTTCAGGCGTTTCAGGGTCGAGTTTGACCAAATAAAGTTTATTCTGCCATTAAAATTGCATGTTCTCTCAAATTTCTCAGTTTAAATTAGCGTTAATTTCACATTATAAAAATGAAAAATATATATTTAGTTCGAAAGGTCATGGTAAATATTTTGATACAAAATGGTTGTCTTTGAAAAGTATGTTTTCTGATATTGTTTAATTAGTTAAATTTATACAAAGCTATTGTACGCCGGTTCATTATGGTTCATTTATTGTTATTATTATGTGCTTTTAAATGTCATGCTATGTTTAATTTTGATATGTTTATACCAATAAATGCCCTGTGGAGGGGGAAAAAAATTCTTTCAACAAAAGATCACATGCATAATTTTGTACGAAAAATGGTTGAAACCAGGGGTGTCGATCCTGGGGGGGGGGGGGGGGGGGCAAGGGGGGCAGTCGCCCTACCAATGAAAATATTGGGGGCGAACATATCATTTCGCCCCCCAATAATTCCGAAAATGAGGAAGAACACAATTGAGTGATATAATGCCAAAGAGTGAAAAGACACATTTATCAATAATTTATCTTCCAAATAGCTGTTCTTTAAAGTTTAAACAGGACTATAAATCTAATTTTTTTGCCGAGCGCTTCGGGCGCATACAGTTTCTCATATTGCAATTTTCATTTATGTTGCGGGAACTCATTTCGAAATGTGTTGGGCAGTTTAATTTCTCAAACGCACACCTCAAACGAAGTTTATTAATAAAACCCCTCATATATAGCACGCCGTCACATAAAATAAAATCTGAAATACTGAATGCAGTCAATTCGGTCCTTATGCGCTGAAAGCAAATCAAATCGGAATATTATGTCCCCCACATTTGAAAGTGGCGGAGATTGTCCCCCTCTCTTTGTCATGCATGGTTCCATACTTATAGACTTCATATAATGTGAAATGTATGTCTTAGGTGTGCACCAAATCGCACAATTTCACGCCCCAAAATACAAAAGCTCCCTACTGTGGGAGGGGAACACACCCTCCCACATTCTCCCCCGCTCGGTCGCTTCGCTTCCTCGCAATGTATTCCCACCAGTTTGGAGGAGTTGTTGACGCTCTAGAGTATATCGGTGGCTCTATAGTATACTGAGTCACGTGGATCCATCTCATGCAAGGCTCAATGTCTTCTTCGCTATGCCCTTTAAGAATACGTTACGAGTAGGTTCACTATTTTATGCAATTTTAACACGCATGATAGGAGTCGCAAATGTCTGAAATCTAAAAGCTTCTGGACCCCCATTATTGTCCCTAAATGCGGGTGCCCCCAAAGTCAGGTCTTCGAGCCATCAAGACTCTTTTAAAGGGATCTAGTAACTTTGTTGAGATGTGCAAAAACTGATGAA
>JBAMJV010002377.1:0-60000 GCA_037951105.1 Echinarachnius parma | reverse complement strand
TTGGTTGAAAATTTTACAGCCAACTCTGAGAAATGACCCATGACGATGATTTGTTAGACATACGCTTTGGAGAGGGAAAGGGGCCAATCATCAAAGGTTCTGCCTTTCAAAACTCAAAACAAAAGGCTAAATTATTTAATGCAAATGTATGCAATCATTTATTGCACATTGGTAGTTAGGGCACATTATATAATCATTATATTTAGTCTAAAATTATTCATTAGGCGCAAAAACAGGAAAAGGAATGAAGTTGGATCTAAAAAAAACAAATATTCCAACTTCATGAGCAACAGTGTAGTAACAAAATTATTATGTCCATCGGATAGGGTGTCTTTTCCGATGAAAAACAATACCAAGAACAGTCATTTTGGTCGTGTAGTTTTTGTTTTAGGGCGCTGTGAGTGACACCATGTCAGGTTCCCATTTTTGTCAATTTTTACCAATCAGTGCCTGATAAATCGGACTTACTGCCCGTTATAGTATCGAACAGCTATGCCCATTCTGTCGGCACACAGCTTAATGAAAACTAACAACGGCTTACGTTTTGCTCGTTGTTCGATGCTATGACGGGCAGTAAGTGCGATTTATCACAAATTTGACAAAAATTGAAACCTGACATGGTGTCACTCACAGCGCTCTAAAACAAAAACTACACGACCAAAATGACTGTTCTTCGTATCATTTTTCATTGTAAAAGACACCCTATCCGATGGACATAATCATGTTGTTACTAAATTTCGGGAAGTGCCCCGTTCCGTTTTTGGGCCACCCTTTATAGTCTTTGGTTATAGTGCCGTCACACCCAAGCCACGCTCTCTCTGCGTTCCCGTACTTATACAAAAAAAAACATTTTGATCAAAGCGCAGGGGAAGCGCCGACAAATCGAGCGATTAATGACACAATGGTAGCTCGTTCACGCTCTTACCACGATCTTAACACGCTCTCCGTACGCTCTGGCCACGCTTTCCGAGCTATTCACTGTTCACGCTCCGTGTATCTGTAACAATAGCTCAGAACAATGAGACGAGGCCGTTTGCTCTACGCTCTCGCCACGCTCTCGCCACGCTCTCTGCGATCCTATACCATGCACGCATGTAGTTGAACACACTCAGTGCGTTTCCTACTAGCACACTACGCATGCTCTTGGCGTGGATCTGTTTTGAAAAGTGGGGTGGACGGTTATTAATGTTTACTATCATTGTTATTATTATTATTAGTATTAGTAGTAGTAGTAGTAGTATTATCATAATGACTATTATTATGCAATTCAGACAAATGTAATTTGAAAACATAACTTTTGGGGAACTGTGGGTGTCTGTACCATCGATATAAAAATGTATATCGATGGTCTGTGTATGAGAATCGTGGTTTTGCGACCGGTTTTTTTTTTTTTTTTTTTTTTTGGGGGGGGGGGGGGGGGGGGGGTGCACGTTGGGAACGTGTGGCCGAGATTTGGGACAAAACAATTATATATTTGCGGGAAATCTGTGTTCATAATGCATACATAGGGTGTGCGTATGTCCCCATTTATTGGAGCCTCATATAAGTTGTATGCCGCCATGCCACGTTTTAGCCAGAAATTGAGTTTCCCCCAAATGTACTTTTACCCGGTCATGCCATTTTAACTTGTGACATCATTTTACCTATAGTTGAAACGTGTCAAACTTCGCAATATATAGCCTATAGCGTCCACTAGCAGAAGTGCTGGAATAGATCTGCAAGAATGTCTTTTGTTCAACTTGGGAATGAATGGGAAGATTATGACACTTGTGTGAAAAGATATCCTCCCATGCATGGACGTATGTGGAGCTGCTATACAGAATCTGCTGCTATAGCGTACCTTGCTGCCTAAGTTTCTGGAAAAGTGTTCGCGCATGCATGTACGTTATATAGAGCGCGCGTACCGTACCCGCCGGCCACCGGCGTACAGTATAATAGCATGCATGAACCGTACTGGGTATGACTGTGGAGAGCTGCTAAACAGAACCTGGCGCTTCCTGCTAAACAGAACTTGCGGGATGGGGGCACTGACCTCTTCTAGTTCGGGGGGGGGGGGGGGGGGGGGGGTGGGTATACTAATTTAGATCTGTCAATATTATGGGCATTCCGAGACATTAATGTTTATCTTTTTATGAGCTTACATCACAGAAGCTTTTTGATGATTAGAAAAAGCCTTACTTTAGTTGCCATTGAGATAATTTATTAATATGATATAGCACTAAACGATTTGCGACTAGAAACAGCTGCTGCTAAACAGAACATGCGGGATGGGGGCACTGCCCTCTATACTACTGTAGTTCAGTGGAGGGGGGGGGGGGGGGGGGGTGGGTAGCCTCCGAAAACGTACATACTGATTTCGATATGTCAATATTTTGTGTTTTCCGAGAGATATAATGTTTATCTTTTCATGAGCTCACATCACAGAAGCTGTTTTTTCAAATTTTCAAATAAAGTCTTACTTTAGTTGCAGTTGAGAGAATTTATGAATATGGACCGGTTTCAACGAGCACTTGGTACATGATTTTCCTGAGGTGTAAATAATAGTTTAAGTGGCTTGGCCCATGGTTGCTTTTTTATTATTTCATATATTCTACGTCAGCAAATAACAGTTATAATGAACAACATTGAAATTGTGTATGTTGTAAGTCTCTTTTTTGGCGATATTTTGAAATTAAAAGGATAAACAATACTTTAACAATAAGATAGTATTATAGGTACATCAAGTTGGTGAAATTATTATTATTCAAACTTTGGCAGATAAAATAACAAAAAAAGGCTAATATCCTTCCAATACACTGAACAGTGTCGTGGACTATTATGTATGTTATTGTCTATATAAGTAATAATCGTTGAAGCATATCAAAACATATTTGAATTAAATTTAGGACCCACTTTTATGCACCAGTAAAAGAAAAATATGTAATGTCTACACCTTTCCGAAAATAGGATTTTAAAAATAATTATTAAAGGATAGTTGAGTTTTGGTCAAAATTAGTTGTGAGATAATGAAACAATGAATGCCAAATTGGAAAGGCTCATATCCATGAACATAATCATATATAATAAATATGGGGCACCACATTTATTCAATGATATTAAACCCCGCCGTTAAACAAATTTAGAAATGCTTCCTCTTTTTAAAAAAAGAACAAGAGGTTTCTTAATAGTTTTGGGTTATGTCTCAAGACTATTTTAACAAAACATCACATGCACAATATTATATTTTAAAATGTTAAAATACCGATGAGTGTTTAGAGAGCGTTCTTTTGAGTTTTAACGGCTTTAAAAACAGATAACAGGCCTTTAACTGATTAATTTGTAATTTGTTTTGTTTTCCTTTGGTAGAGTTGTATAACTACATGTATTAGTCTGTAATGTAATAGTAGATGTTTTTGTAACTAAATTCAGTTTGACAAAAACTGTAGGCTACACTCTTTACCAAAACTCAACTTTAATTGATCTTAGTATGCCCATTCTCTCGGCACCCGCCGCTCGGCACACAGCTGAATGCAAACTAACAATGGCGCGCGGAATACTCGCGTGTTCAATGGTATGTCGGGCAGTAAGTTTCATTTATCAGGCACTGACTTTGGTAAAAAATTGACAAAAGTAGAAACCTGACATGGTCTCATTCCTAAAACAAAAACTGCAGGTCCAAAATTACTTTTCTTGGTATCGTTGTTCATTGCAAAGGACACCCTATCCGATGGACATGTTCACCTTGTTACTTTTTTGGGGGGGAAGGGGCCCGTTCCGTTTTTTGGGCCACCCTGTATAACAGCATGTAATGAAATGATGCAAGTTTGTGTTACTGATATCAAGTTTAACATAAACTGTTCTATCCATTTCAGTAAACGGCGTTTGCCAAGGATCCTAAATAACATTTCAATGTTGTCCATTATAACTGTTATTTGCTGACGTAGAATATATGAAATAGCAACCATGGGCCAAGCCACTTAAACTATTATTTACACCTCAGGAAAATTAGTGATCATGTACCAAGTGCTCGTTAAAACCGGTCCATATTCATAAATTCTCTCAATGGCAACTAAAGTAAGACTTTATTTGAAAATTTGAAAAACAGCTTCTGTGATGTGAGCTCATGAAAAGATAAACATTATATCTCTCGGAAAACACAAAATATTGACATATCAAATCAGTATGTACGTTTTCGGAGGCTACCCACCCCCTACTCCACTGAACTACAGTAGTATAGAGGGCAGTGCCCCATCCCGCATGTTCTGTTTAGCAGCAGCTGTTTCTAGTCGCAAATCGTTTAGTGCTATATCATATTCATAAATTATCTCAATGGCAACTAAAGTAAGGCTTTTTCTAATCATCAAAAAGCTTCTGCGATGTAAGCTCATAAAAAGATAAACATGAATATCTCGGAATGCACATAATATTGACAGATCTAAATTAGTATACCCACCCCCCCCCCCCCCCCCCCCGAACTAGAAGAGGTCAGTGCCCCCATTCCGCAAGTTCTGTTTAGCAGGAAGCGCCAGGTTCTGTTTAGCAGCTCTCCACAGTCATACCCAGTACGATTCATGCATGCTATTATGTACGCCGGTGGCCGGCGGGTACTGTACGCGCGCTCTATATAACGTACATGCATGCGCGAACACTTTTTCAGAAACTTAGGCAGCAAGGTACGCTATAGCATCAGGTTCTGTATAGCAGCTCCACAGACGTACAATAGCCCCTGAACAAAAGAGTAGGTCGCCGAAGACCCACGTTCGTTTTCGACATGTCGAAAGCGAGCGTGGGTCTTCGGCGACCTAATATTTTGTTCAGCAAGCTATTGTCTGTGCATTCATGGAAGGATATATATTGACGCATGTGAGATAATCTTCCCATTCATTGCCCACTGCGTTGCCAATTTGCTAATTTAACTTGGACGCAGCGCGAGCGCCGCGAGAGCGGCCAAGAAAAGTGTACGATCTAAACAATAGCGAACAATGAACGCCGCTCTCCCCACGTCCTCCACACGCCCTCCACACGCTCTCCCCACGTCCTCCACACGCTTCCAATTTTATGAATGGGGATTAGGAGCGCAGAGAAAGCGGCGCGAGAGCGTAGAGCGGTGTGACGGCTGTATAAGGTGCAAAAGATTATGCTAGCGCACGGTATGCCAGTTGGCGGGCTACTTGTCGATATCTCCAGCCCAGCGCTAGCCGCGGCGCGCACGTACAGGCGCGATCGCTCGATGAATTTCATAGGCGGGCATTGGATTTCCCCCCAATATTTCTGTTTGTAACGATACTAAGGTTCGCATTTTACCACACAAGCCCTTATTTTATACTTATTCAATGATATTGATCATTTAGTTTGGTCAATATAGATGTTTTCAATACCTTTCCCAATAATGTTATTGGCTTATGAACCTGACTTAAAGGGGTAGTTCAGTTTTGGTATAGAGGGCGCTGCACGAAATAATCTTTTGTGAGGTAATGAAAAACTGAGTGTAAAATTTGAAAGAGCATACAATTGTAATGACAGAAAAAACTTTATTTGTTCAAAATCGGTTCAGAAACGGCTGAAATATCAATAAATATATTTGATCGGAATAAATCTGGGGCCAAGATTTATTCGATGATTTGTTTTAAAAATAAGAACATGCTTACACTTTTTCAAAAAATCTCAAGAGAGGTTTTCAAATAGTTGTTGATGATCTCTCTATTTAATCATTATTTCAACAAAACATCACATGCATAATTTTGTATGAAAAATGGTTAAAACCAATGCTTTTTTTAGAGAGCGTCCTCTTGTGTTTAATGCTTTTTACTTTGTGGTTTGTAATTTTGTATACCTTTTGAGCATGGTGGAGTTATAACTATTAGTTTGTAATAATATTGTGAAGGTTTGGTTACTAAAGCTCAGCCTTACCCAAAACTGTACTACTACCCCTTTAAGCTCATTTTATTTGTACTTAATTTTTATTTACCATGTATTTCATTTTTATTTTATGTACTTTAATTTAATTTTTATTCAATATATTTTTGTCTTCATATAAAAACATAACAATGGAAATTTGTTGACCTCACACATTTTACATATACGTTATTCATACAAATTATAACTACAATAGTTCATACTACATTAAATACAATTTGAAACAAATAAGTCGTCTTATCGAGAGTTTATCCCGCGATCAATCATCTTTTCGAGTTTCTTTTTCATTTAAAAAAAAAAATTCCTTTTGACCCCGATTGAGAAAGTGAATAGTGCAGGTGGAAGTGATCAATCATCTTATCGAGAGTGTTATCTCTTGGTCAATAAAACTTATCGAGAGTTAGTTTCGCGTGTGGAATATTATGTGCATTTGTGCGCGCGAGTTTGGACGTGTGTTTGTTTGTGTGTGTGTGTGTATGTGTGTGGATGTGTGTGTGTGTGTGCGCGTCTATTTGTTTATACATGTAATGTATGCATTCATCTTGAAAAGCGCTTATCATGCTTATAGATAGGATTATCAGTTAATCATAAACAGTAAATCATAAATCATGAATAAAAAAGATAAACAAGACACGAATAATACACATTAGTATACTATTAACCTATAATAATTAAAACCGTAGCATTCCAGCAATGTTTTCTTATGTTTACTCATATTATCATAACCTTTACAATGTTATCATTACTACGACATATTTTACTGCTTGTTTTGTATGTAAATGTACATCAACAGTAACAAACATCAAATATTCTAGAAAAATGAATGGAAAAATATTTTGTAATAGGCAAAAGACTTTCACATTCTTCAAAAACTGATATATTGGAAGATGGAAGGTTCACATGGCGTCATAATAATATGTTGAACAATCTTTTTCTTTGTACAAGAGATGCTATTCAGTGATGATACTAGTTGATAACACATGCAGCCATTCCTTTCCTTTATGAATAATTGAAACATCTTAAAGGGGACCACCAGGCAAAGACCAACGCATAATTATATGTTTTGGTACCATTTTGTGATATCAAATAGATACCCAACATTTTGCAAAGGGTTGTGTAATTCATGAACAAAGCAATTAATTACCACAACTTACGGAACCATTATTTTTTCCTGGATCCGTACGGGCCAAACATTTGCGAGTGCGCCAACGCTATTCACGCGTACGTTTGGAGACAATATAATCCCTCTGGACAAAGTACTGTAGTCTTCGTACATGCAGACCCATGAACGCATGCTTTAGAATGTTGATGCGTTTTCCAATAATTCTTTTTCTTTCTGAAAACATATTTCTATGAACATGTTGATGGAATGGACTACTAAAGATGTTACCTTTCATGTATTAGAATATTATTTTTGGGTGGTGGTACCCTTTAAATATAATTCAAGCCAGATTCTGTCTATATCCTGGAACTGTTGCAACACTGTATGTATAATCACTGGGCTTAGATATACAGGGTGTCTCAGAAAGAATGCAACACCTACGATCCTTCATTTAATTAACATCATCGACCAAATGTCATTTTCTTTTGTTTGATTGGGTAGAACATTCTTTTTCCAACAAGATGATACCATAAGCATTGATTTTGGGTAAGGCGTTTGAATCCTAGGGCCATTTTTCTGAGGCAATGTCGTTTCCTAAATTTGCTACTTTTTCGTCTCTAGCGATCCTCGGAATACTGAGGCATTTTCGCCCAAAGGCCTCCCATAGAATTAGTTGTACAGATGACTCGCATGACTGCTCTCCCTGTGATAAGGAAGACAATGTTGCGTAATCGAGTACCCCGAACGGTATGGCTCGCATTGTCTTCCTTATCAAAGGGAGAGGTTCTGTACAACTAATTCTATGGGAGGCTGTGGGGCTTTTTTCGTCTCCGGCGATCCTCTGAACACTGAGACATTCTCGCCCCACGGCCTCCCATAGACAGAAGAACCGCATGACTGCTCTCCCTTTGATAAGGAAGACAATGTGAGCCATACCGTATGGGGTACTTGATTATGCAACATTGTCTTCTTTATCAAATGGAGAGCAGTCATGCGTTTCTTTTTCTATGGGAGGCCTTGGGGCGAGAATGTCCCAGTGTTCAGAGGATCGCTGGTGACGAAAAAGTAGCAAATTTAGGAAACGACATTGCTTCAGAAAATGGCCCTAGGATCCAAACGCCTTACCCAAAATCAATGCTTATGGTATCATTTTGTTGAAAAAAGAATGTTCTACCCAATCAAACAAAAAACAATGACAATTTTGGTCGATGATGTTGATAAAATTAACGATCCTAGGTGTTGCATTCTTTCTGACACACCCTGTATAAGTCATAACAAGTGCAATATTTTGTTCTTGCTTATACTCTTGTTAATTGCTATACTTTCTGATACTCCTGTTAATTGCTATACCTGATGATACTCCTGTTAATTGCTATACCTGATGATACTCCTGTTAATTGCTATACCTGATGATACTCCTGTTAATTGCTATACCTGATGATACTCCTGTTAATTGCTATACCTGATGATACTCCTGTTAATTGCTATACCTGATGATACTCCTGTTAATTGCTATACCTGATGATACTCCTGTTAATTGCTATACCTGATGATACTCCTGTTAATTGCTATACCTGATGATACTCCTGTTAATTGCTAAACTTGTTGTCACTCCTGTTAATTGCTATACCTGATGATACTCCTGTTAATTGCTATACCTGATGATACTCCTGTTAATTGCTATACCTAATGATACTCCTGTTAATTGCTATACCTGATGATACTCCTGTTAATTGCTAAACTTGTTGTCACTCCTGTTAATTGCTATACCTGATGATACTCCTGTTAATTGCTATACCTGATGATACTCCTGTTAATTGCTAAACTTGTTGTCACTCCTGTTAATTGCTTTACTTGTTGATACTTCTGTCAATATCTCTACTTGTTGATAATCCTGTTTATTTCTTTACATACTTATTGCTAGTATTATCATTGCTATCATTATTATAATTACTATCATTATTATTATTATTATTAAAATTATTATTTTTATCTTTATTATTATTATCAATATTACTAGTATTAGTATTATTATAAAATAATAATAATTATTATAAGACTACTATAACTACTCGCAAATGTCTTTGGGATCGAAATACTCGTGGGAAATCTGATCGGGCCGAAATGAGTCCTTTTCCAAACGGGATGGCACCTGTGTCATGACTGGGGGATAGCTGGGTGTTTTCCCGCTCATTACTTCCTGACATACAGCTTTGGGTAAGGTGTATTCGCACATGTCTCGGGGATCGAAATACTCGTGGAAAATCTGATCGGGGCAAAATGTCTTGATTTCCAAACGGGATGGCAACTGTGTCATGACTGGGGAATTGCCGGGTGTTTTTCCGCTCATTTCTTTCTGATCTACTCCGTTCACGGACATGTGACCTTCAGCTTTGGTTCTGGTAGATTCAGATCTCTTGTCTCTACCGTCAGAGTCTTCAACTGATCGGGAGGTAGCGTTCTGATTCGATGCATCTCTATCAACGCGCCGTTTCATCGGCACGAGATATCCATCCTTGTCGACGATTTTGACATCGTCACCACGTGGAAAGAGAGCGGTGGTGGTTGGTATCTGATGCTTAAAATCATCAACATACGTATACTGATGCTGATCCCCCAAAACACAGCTAACCGAGTCAGGAGGCGCGCTAGTCGATGACCTGTGATGCAAATTGGCGACACTCTGATGATCGCTCGGGGCAAGTGAGTCCATTTCAATGCTAGACGCCGAGACATTTCCTGCCAAAGCTGGCTGTATGGTATCATTGACGGCTTCGTACGCGACTTCATCAGCAGATGTTGCCAAGGGCCCTGCAGCGGAATGTGTCCCCTCTATGGCCACATCGTTTACGGAGCTCGTTGTGTTTCTGTCTATCGAATTTGTCAGAGTCGCATTTCGCTCATTCTTTCTCTGGAGGATTTTCTGAATAAAAAAATAAACAAAGAGAGCAATCAGTAGTCAAGCCCGTATTACTAGTACTAGTATTTTACTAGTAGAGGGGGAGGGGGGGGGGGGGGGGGTGCGTTATTTCCAGAAACAGGAACTAGACCGATCGTGGTCGAGACCGAGACCCCTGGTTGAGTCGTGTAAGTCGAGGGGGGGGGGGGGGGGTGGAGGGGGTCGTCAACGTTTCTCTTTCTCCCTTAAACGCACGTAAATATACATTAAAACAGACTGGCACACACACAGACACACATACATCACTTCTTAAAGGGAAATGAAACTATGGCTTTCGGTTATTATTAGCGTTTAGAGGGTGAACAGACATTTGATTTGATACATAACTTGGCAATTTTGGCCTCCTGGATCCCATGAAATCCTTACGTGAACATACCCACATTTTACTAATTCTTACGTCGGCAAAAGATGATGGGAGTGGCCATGTTCTTGTAATTACCCGACATGCTTTGCAAACTATGACGTATGTGCTTAGGGCCGAACAAAAGGCTTTTCACTGATTTCAAAGCATCTACAATTATTCAGACAATGGTTTGAATTGGTGCTATTGAAATGCATTAGTGCATATCATTGACCGTAGTCCGCACAAAACCTAATAATGGCGGCCTCCAGTGTTCGCGTGAATAGTGGTATACTCGATAGAGTTTTCACATATTTCTTCCAAAGCAGAAATCTGAGTCGGAGTAATGTTACATATAATAAACAGGCATATTGCGATGAATAAAGTAGGATAAACTCTATTCTTGAGTTGCCCTTAGTTCAACAGTGAGACTGGTTTTAAATCAAAGTAGTTTTACCTTCGTTATAAGATATGTTATGGGTACAGATACGAGTGCCGTCAGGAATATGGTTCCACCCAATATCATTACAGTGTAAATGTACGAACTGTGTCCAAGGGAGTCCGTCTTCGTTGGTCCACCTAGGGATCAAGGAAGAGCAAAAAAAACAACAACACAATAGTCATCATGATAATAATCATCATCACCGTTCTGTTTGAGATAAATGAGTTATAATGTACATGTATAATGTATAAGGTATCATATTTATAGGTTTTCCCATTCATTTTAACACTATTGTCATTCAATTTCATTAATTCGTCATTGAAATTCGTCCCGAGGAACCACCAGAGCGGAAATCCCAACTTCAATTTCGTCTTTCGTCGATCAATTTCGTCAAATATCACACAATTTAGTCATTAGGCACACATGTTCGTCAATTGCAAATCAAATTCGTCGGTCACAGTTGTTGAACACATGAAAGCGAAAGCAATTTCGTCAATTGGCAACCAATTTCGTCAAAACTCTATTCAAATTCGTCCAATGTATATACACCGTAATGTTCTGTTCTATATTGTCTTGATATAACTGATAATTGTAACATTAATCAATTAGGTGGTAACATACACAATCATGTATACACTCGAAAACAAACAAAAATATTACACCATGTGTGCAATTAATATAGGTTTTCCCATTCATTTTAACACTATTGTCATTCAATTTCATTCGTCGTTCAAATTCGTCCCGAGGAACCACCAGAGCGGAAATCCCAACTTCAATTTCGTCTTTCGTCGATCAATTTCGTCAAAGATCACACAATTTAGTCATTAGGCACACATTTTCGTCAATTGCAAATCAAATTCGTCGGTCACAGTTGCTGAACACATAAAAGCGAAAGCAATTTCGTCAATTGGCAACCAATTTCGTTAAAGAACACCAAAAAGAACATCAATTTACCGTAAAAATTATTACCTCCAAAGTTCAGAACGAACCCGGCGCCTTCTGAAGATCCTGATTCGAAACGGACGATGAAGGACGTAATGGGGTCGGACACCCAAACCCGGTTCGTCGTGAACTCCTCGACGACTTCCCCAGCCATGACCACAAGCCGGTCACCGGACCCGATGTTGAACACGGGGAAGGAAAACTCTATGCTTTTTCTCCAGCTCGAACTCAGCGTGACGGTCCATTCCCCAACCTTATTGGCTGGATACTCGCCCGGGTAGTTCGGGGAAGTGATGGTGCCGCTATCGGCGGTTAGTGAGTAGCCTGATGATCCGAGTCGTGCTGAAATCATATCGCATTCATAAAACAGCGTTAATTTTTCTTAGCATACTGTATGATTTTTAAACCATCTACATCCTCGAAAGTGTTGAAATTAAACGGAACGACCTTTAAAGAGATCTAGTTACCATGATAACATTGTCCAAATCCAAAACAATTACTTAGAACTTTAGCAGTTCTTACATACATTGTTGTATTCGTATTACCAACATGGAACAGGTTTATTTTTTTAAATTTCCCTTTCCTTAAAAAGATATTTACGAGTGAAATGTTCCGCTGGAGAGGTATAACTGTGTACAAAGTCAGTGCACTGGGTTATGGAATTTCACTTTGCATTTTCGCTCATTAAACATTTCCACAGATTACTCATTGGATATATCAGATCACAAGAATACACGTTTTATCAATTATTAATCATTTGTTGCACATGTCATCAAAATTACTAAATTCATTTTAAACTAAAATGAAACAAATACATTGAAAACTTACTGCAATTATTGAAGGCCACTGTTTTGATTTAATTTGATTTTTAAATGAATGATACGGTGTGAAAGATTACAAGCATTCATATATTTTAAATTTTCTACGAGATACAGATATCCAAATGAATTTTGTAGGTAATAATTACATTACATTTTTCAAAAAAACAACTATAGGACAAATAAAAAACGATCATTACCGGGTCATGTACTCGCCCATAACGCCGCATTGAGGGAGATGAAGAGTCTGTAATTCGAGTTCCAAAGTCGGTGGCCGAATTTTAAGTAGAACCCGTTTCTTTGTTATACTTATTTTAAAGGGTACCTCCGGACAGAGATTTAGCTCTCTTACATCAAAGACATATCCCAAATGAACATACAAAACAAGTCTGTGATCCTGAAAGTATTTCTACATTGCTAGGGAATCATTTTTAATATAGGTTTTCCCATTCATTTTAACACTTTTGTCATTCAATTTCATTAATTCGTCATTCAAATTCGTCCCGAGGAACCACCAGAGCGGAAATCCCAACTTCAATTTCGTCTTTCGTCAATCAATTTAACACAATCACCACACAATTTAGTCATTAGGCACACATTTTCGTCAATTGCAAATCAATTTCGTCGGTCACAGTTGCTGAACACATAAAAGCGAAAGCAATTTCGTCAATTGGCAACCAATTTCGTCAAAACTCCATTCAAATTCGTCCTATGTATTTAGGAGGTAATTTTCTGTTATAATTGTCTTGATGTAATTGTTAAATTGTAACATTAATTATATAGGGGGTAACACACACACACACACACACACACACACACACACACACACATCCACACACACACATACGTTTAAAACATATCTTCATTCAATTATATATTTTTTGTATAGAAATATATGTAATGTTGTTATGTTTTGTTTTATATATTTTGTAAGAGATTTGAAGTAAATCAAAATGGACTTTTTATTTATTTTGTTTCATCTTGATTTGGAAATAAAACAAACAAACAAACAAACAAACAAACAAACAAACAAACAAACAAACAAACAAACAAACAAACAAACACACATCACACATCACACACACACACACACACACACACACACACACACACACACACACACACACACACACACACACGCACACACACTGGTTTTCCTATCCCAACAAAAGGCTATACCACCTGACGAATTTGAATGACAAATTCACGAAATTGTTTGCACAATGACGAAATTGAACTTAAATTCACCACCCGCTCAGTGGCCGAGACGAATTCCAATGACAATTGACGATTTTGAATGCGAAATATTTGAAATTGGTTGACCAATAACGAAATAGAATGACCATTGACGAAATTGAAGTTGGGATTTACGCTCTGATGGTTTCTCGGGACGAAATTGAATGACGAATTAATGAAATTGAATGACAATAGTGTTAAAATGAATGGGAAAACCTATATCACATATCACTCATTCTGTCAGCGCAGTTCCGATAACGATACCACTTAACGATCCTCTTATTGATCGCATCTGCGATATATCGCAGCAAGCAGAGAAAATCTCGAAAATCGCTTGTGTGCGCGCGCTGCTGCAGCACAGTGCGTATAAACAGAGCTATAAGAGAGAGAGAGAGAAGGAGACATGAGTGTAACGGGCAACCAAACATTAGGGTAGGTAGGTAGGTTTTTTTTTCTTCCAGGATTCGCAAAATACACAAAAACACATATATAACACACAAATAACACATATCGCAATTGGAATTATTATTTATTTTTTTATTTATTTATTTTTTTAATCAGAAAAAAACCTTTAGGGTCGGCGGTATTTTTAGGGTCGGGCGGGTTGCGAATTTGGGTTTCCCAAACCATTAAGCAACTCCTTGTGAATTAGCGACTTGGTCAGAGACCACGCATACCCGAAATTTCCGACTTGTATAATTTCGAACATTTAGTCGAGTGCCGAACGAATAGCAAATACAAAAAACATTGGACCAAGGTAGGATTCGAACCAGGGATCTCTAGCGCATCAATCTAACTCTCTATCGACGGAGCTATTTCGGATTGCTTGATTAGTGTTGGTTTTTTAAAATATATATATACCCTAACACTAACCCTTACCCTAACCCTAATGTACAAGCAATAGCATGTATACATATTGCAAGCATGCAGAGATATGGTGCGATGCGGTGGCCGTGGCTAGAGTGCGAGCACGCGCGAAACGATACTAACTATCGCATGGGCTATGCGATAAATCGCATACTACCATAATAACGTACGCGTATTGATTGAGCGGTCGTGCAAACAAAGTCGCGCGCGCGAACCAGTAAATAGCCGTGGTTCCGTAGGTCGTAGTAATTAATTGCACTGTTCTCAAATTACAGAAACATATCAGACCCCATGAGAGTATGATTGGTATTCAATTATAGTACAAAAACAACTAAGGATTGGTTTTATCATGCCCGGCGGTACCCTTTAAGGTAAATTCCCCGTAAATTCACTTGAGTAAACAGCCATATGTTCGCCCGTACCATCGCATATCTCCGTGTCGTCACCAGTACAGACACCCTCATACATGTCATATCTCTAGTCTGCAACCAGAGTCTCAAATCCGGTGGCCGAATTATACTTGTAAGTAATCCGTTACTTATTATACTTATCATGCTTATGAGAAATACGGGAATATTGAAGGTAAACTTACTTGAGTAAACCGCCCTATATTCGCCCGTACCACCGCATAATTCCGTGCTGTCACCGGTACAGACGCCGTCACAGTTCGAGTCTGCAACCCGAGTCCCAAAGTCAATGGCCGAATTATAGCAATTGTTTGAATCTCCGGTACTCTGTGATAATGCGGCATATTCGTAGCTGAAGATGCGACAAAACCCCACTAAACCGTGCAATGTATTGCCGCTGTTTGATAGAGGGAACACATCATTGCCCCCTCGGTAACATCCTTCGTAGAAAGGAACTGGAAAGAGAGGAAAACATAGTGGGACACCAACATACTTTATAACATATAAATAACTAACGTGCGTTGATTAAAGCGAGGCCTGTAAAGTGTCTAACTCCACGAAAATTACGTGGAGCTTCCTCGTTCCTCTTCTACCGTGTTGTTTAGCTTGGTAAGAGAAGAATACAATAGGGTTAGATTTTTTCAAATGCCCCTTTAGTATGACGATATCTATCATTCAGCTCAAGTTTAAGCGTTAACAAACGGTCATAAACTTATAAACGTCCATTGTAAAAGCTGACCCATATTTTCGCTTTTTTAAAACCAAGAAAGCAGTGTTCCCTTTCAATTTCATTTCAATCGACACCGTAAACAAGGTTTTCACCAATGTTCTTGGCGACCCAAGGAAAATACCTCTTATTAACGCACACCGACTACCATCGAGAGGCAAAGCTGCGCCGATCACGACCGCTACGTCCAGAGCTGGGCCCCGGTGTCACGCTAAATTTGTACGCACTGCGAAATTCGTACCCAGTCGCAAATGCGCATGCGCACCTGTGGGAAAATTGCATAGAAGTAGTATATTATATAAATAACTAGAAGACAATCTACGCACTGCGCGCTAATTTTCCCATAGCCTTAACACACAGCAAACATGGCCGGTTAGGGAAACTTCATGGACTGGCTAACATGGAATGCTGGGTAATTCGCTGAGGAACGTGAACAGTTATTAACTGCATATAATTGCAGCAGCGAAATATCAAGCTGCAAACTGCGTCATGTTAGAGGTCATCGCTAATTAATTATTATTCATGTATTCATATATTCATAGCATCTACGCGTATATTTAGCCAATCACACATTAATGTTAAAAGTGGGTCGGGTCAAACCACGTTGTTTACGATACTGACACACGTGTGTGGGCTAAATCCTAAAATGTTGATGTTGATTTAATGTTTCAATGGATTTCGATTGTATGATGTGTGTAAATGTAATCATTATTAACAGTAAATGCAAACACACATCAGTACACAGTAAAAGCAAATATTTCAGACTCACATTCTGCTGCAATATCTACTCAAATACATTATACAAACAAATACAGACTGTATGAACACGAACAAGAACGGGTTAAATGTCTGATACAGACGCTCTTCATGTAAGTTATAGAATGATTTAGTGATTATCTAGTTAAAAACTTGTATAAATGAATACTGTCTACCGTGTTCAGTTGAATTTGAGATGTTGACAAATTGACTGACCCCTTTTCACGTAAATTAACTTAGACACAAAATAAACAAACATACACATACACACACACATTATGAAGAGCTGAATTCCAAAAGGCGCTAAATCCACTTTCCCTAAATATCAGGAAGCTATTAAAGTAGAAATCAACCATTTTAGGACAAATTACACGATACAAATTCAAAATATGGAACGTTCCCTTTTCCTATTCAAATAATTGAGCAAAGAAATGTTTAAAAAAGTTTAAAAAGTGGATTTAGCGCCTTTTATAATTAAGCTTTTCATATACACACATTATACAGACAAATCCGATTCTGCCACATAATCATGCAATCATAGATAACCAAAATAATTATTGCAATCTCATGAATTGTTTTCAAATGATTAATCTACATACACTAGGAAATGTGGAAAGATGCAAATTCATACCATTCAAATAACATTTATTAAATTAACATAATGTTCAACAGCATGAAACATAGTTTTAAATAATGTCGACATTAAACTTCCATCAGAATGATAAAAAGACAAAACGACTTTCTGTTAAAACAAAACATTATCTCTAAAGGTATTTTCTGTGCAAATCAAGATGTTAATTTCTAAATCAGTTGTCTCTTTTTATTTTATAAGATATTGCTGAGAAAAATAAAAGTACTTTCCTACATACGAATTGTGTATTAGGATTGTATAACAGCTATACATTATACAGGAAATATATTGGCTTTTGTAAATAACTTGGTTTGAGTAATATTTTGTACATACAATAAATATGAACTAAATGTTACTAAAACAACATTTTTAGCAGTCTTTTTTAAATAGAAAAGTTATGTACTTCCAGTATGCTAGTTGTCTGAAATTCATTAATTCTCAACATTAAACAAAACTAAATTGATCTTCATCAATTTATCAAGAATCAATGTGAATCCAATTTGATAAACTTGATATATAAGTATAAGCATTTTATAATAATTTGGAAATGTAATCATTTATTGCTCACTGAAAGTAAAAACAAAACTTGAATTATGGATATCTTACATCCCTATAAAAAATAAATAAATGCCACTAAAACCTACCATACGATAAGAACAACAACTACAACAACTACTACTACTACTACCTACTACAAATACTACACATACTACTACTTGAATATAACAAAAATATATTTAGGAGGGAAATTGAGAAAACCAATATAGGAGAAAAACTGGGAGAGAAACAAAAAGAAGATAGAAGGGCAAAGAAAAATACAATTTAGGAGAGGGGGATACGCATTGAACATGAGAGGTATATAATAGTAGTATAATAATTTAAGTCATGTTGTGGCAAGATTGTGCACAAAATAATGCAAACTGATGTACAGGGTACAAATATACAACTTATAAATTGCATCAACAAAACATATTGCAACTCCTATCAATTAATTTCAACTAGTCATTTCCCGACAAACATGTTTCACCATTTGATTGACCAATCAAATGAATTAGCAACATTCACTATTTGAAGTAATTGTCTTATTTGAACACAATATAGTTAATTACCCAGAATATCAATTTAAACAAAACGAATTGTGCTCAATTTAAATTTGATTTAACTGCGATGTCACTCAATTAGTATGAATATTGAATACAATGATATGTGTTTAATACGTGTTGATCATTATTGCACAACATGAACTCCAGAGACTAGATTTGTATAATATAATCATCATAAAATAATAATACAAGCTGACAGGGATTTATCTTTCAATATCAATCCTTTTACTTTATTCTAGTTGGTGATGTAGCTGAAATTCTGAACTATACAAAACCATTAATTGAGTGTGCTGGCAGTCCTGGGGTATTTGTCTGTGAATTGTTTTCAGAATCATCTTGTATGTTCACACATTATGAGGATACTAAGCAAGATTTATTCTAGTGCTGTCCTAGGTTTAATCTTTGTTTATAAATACCCAGTAGGACAGTAATATAAGTAATTGTTTTGTCAATGGATCATTAGTACATAATTGTACATGGATGGATCATTGCATCTGAGCAATACTCATCAGTGTGTGAATTTCGAATCAGTTGTCACTGTCCATCATGTCCTCTGGTAATAGCGTAAAGAGCTACAATGTTCACATGAATCACACTTAGTAGATTCCTTACTAATTAGGATAAATTGTGTGACTGACTGACTTATTTAAGTTTATCGAGCCTGTCTACTGCCTAGGTCCTTCTTCAAACTGTACTCCACCATGGCTATGCACCCACTGCAACACTTTAAAAATCAGTTCTCTATCTGGAGACTTTATACTTATTTATTCCTGAACTGCTCAATATTACTTCGCATGAAAAAAAAGAGCGTGGGTAGTCCTGGTAGTGTATGAAGTAGTAGAGTTATCTCCATTGTAGATTTGTATTGCTGATGATGAATACTGTCGAACACCAGTGCAGACCACAGCTTCAGGGGCGCACTGTTAAAAAAAGAAGAAACAATGAATCAACACAAAGTGTACAATTAAATAAAACAGATCTAGAAATGAATGTGACTGCTAATTGAGGCACACAACATATGCTGCTCAGCTCAGGTTCATACTTTTGTATGTCATGAAAGTCAAATCCATTTCATAGAAATAAATCACATTTCTTTACATATATACCAGAACATCCATGAACAAGAATTACTAAATTTTTAACTCTCACTCTCAGGTAAATTTGGATAGGTCTACATCATTTTATAATTGGCAACATAAATTCAAGACATGGCTAGTTTAAACAATAGAACAATTAAATTCAAAGTATTCCCTTTATTCCTTTTAATCATGCATTCATTTTTTGACCAGTATCGCTTTTATTTTGACTTAGTCTTATATAGTTAGCTCAGTCCAAGTTGTTGATTTTGTAGTAGGCGCTGCTAGTCCTAGGCCAGGGCTAGGCCTAGGCCTAGACTAGGCTAGGCCAAGGCTTGTTGCTTATGTTGTGATAACTGTTTTTTTACTGTAAACTGAGCTACAATGTTCAAATGAATCACACTTAGGTTTAGAACTACTAGATTCCTTACTAATTAGGATAAATTGTGTGACTGAATTATTTAAGTTTATCGAATCTGTCTACTAGTACCAAGCCTAGGTCCTTCTTCAAACTATAGGTCATGGGCATGGCTGTGCACCCACTGCAACATCTAGTTAAAAATCTGTTCTCTTATCCGGAGACTTACCTATTTATCATTCTTGAACTGCTCAATATTTTTTTCGCAAGAAAAGATGAACGTGGGTAGTCCTGGTAGAAGTAGTAAGAGTTATCCCCGTTGTTGATTTGTAAGCACTGATGTAGAACTGTCGAACACCACAGCTTCAGGGGCGCACTGTTAAAATAAGAAGAAACAATGAATCAACACAAAGTGTACAATTAAATAAAACAGATCCAGTTTTAAAATTTAAAGGAAATGAATGTGACTGTTAATAATGTGACTGTTAATAATGGAAATACAATTCAAAATGGTGGAGTTTTGTATAATTGAGGCACATGCACAAGTCAACAGTTTCATACTTTGATTTTAGACAATTTTTTCATAGTGAAATTAAATTTTACTATTTTTAGCAAAGACCCAAGAATTGAAGACTGGGTCATGAAAAGTCAAATCCATTTCATAGAAATAAATCACATTAAACAAAAATATATATACCAGAACATTCATGAACAAGAATTAACAAATGTTTAACTCACTCCCGACTCAAGGTAGATTTTGATGCATAATTTTATAATTGGCATTATAAATTTTAAAAAAATGGTAATGGCTTGTTTAAAAAATAGAAGAACAATTAATTAAATTCACTTTATTACTTTTAATCATGCATTCATTGTTTGACAAGTATAGCTTTTAGTTTTACTTAGTCTAGACTTAGTTAACCCAGTCCAAGTTGTTTATTTTAGTAGTAGTTAACTTAATAAGCGTTGTTAGTGCTAGTGCTACTGCTAGGCCATGGCTAGGCCTAGGCCTAGCCTAGGCTAAGCTAGGCCAAGGCTCGCTGCTTATATTGTGATCATCTACGAGCTAGGCGCCTTGACTTGTGAAGCACGGCGCCACACAACACTGATGTTTAAATTAAATTTTGTTTAAGTCTGTACCTATTTCTGACACAGAGACGTAGACACTAAGACAGGGTTGAAGTTGAACGCTTGAATTTGAATTGATTCTTTCTCATTATCCAAGTCTAGAAATGCTGTAGAAATCTAGATTGTTGTTGTATCACATGTGGAATTTAGGAATTTAATTTAGCCTAGGTAGTTAAAATATGCAAATAATATGATTTTTTAAGACGCAGTCAACTGGCCTATACATTAATAACCAGCACCAGGGACCCAGCCCGGACCCAATTAAAGGCAAAGGACCTTACACGTCTACTGCAGATATACCGTATATTTAGATCAAGTGGGACGGGGAGCTCCGGGCGGTAAACACTGTTGACAAGGACTCCGTCTTAACCCACAGAAACTTGTCGCGAACGATGTGGAGTTAGTCCTTAATTTATGAATCTTGTTACAAATATAATGCATCTGAGAGAAAATCTGAACATGAGAAAGAACGCTGGAGAATATTAATGTTGAAAATAATGGAATGAATACCAAGCTACTTACCGAATAATTATGCTTGAGAGTAATTTTTCACTTCTTTAGATATCCATCGTCACGAAATTTCCGTGTCAAAGTTGAAACAATAAACTTCAAGCTGCAAAGTGACGTCTATGAAATGAGTAATGAGGTCAAATCAATATCTCAAGATGATTCCAATTATGGGCACAGTTTGGCCTTATTATGGCAAATCGCGCGATGACGTTTGAATAACATTACAATAAATGCATAATTTAGTGACGTAGACGTATCCCAGCATTCATTGTTAGCAGTCCATAAAGGGTGCAGCGGTTTAATTCAGCTTTTCGACTTTTTTCTCAAAACGCGGAGAATAATGACGTCATTTTTTTTCAGAAAATGAATCAGAAACAATACTTAAGTCGTTATTATCTGTATTTTTTTTGTTGGATTTGGCATTAAGGTAATGCTATCTTCCATAATAAGCCCAAATTCTGGATAAATCTGGTAAATGATGTCTTTTTTTGATTATTCAGTGCAAAGCATGGAGATCTGGAATCCTGTAGACAAGACCAATACAAAATATGTATTCTTCGTTCAAGGCTCATTTTATTAATTTTCCGCTGCATCAATTTTTTTTAAATTTTTTCTGTTGATAGATCTAACCATGATATAGAGATATATCAAAAAAATAGGAAACTTCATGCAATCGTTTATATTTTATCTTGGATTGAAATTATGGTGTTTAGTGTGTAAGCCTATGGGATAATATTTACTACCGTGTGTCCTATAGAGAGAATAGCGAGTATAACACTACCGTATGACGTAGGCTGCTAGTGATGTCGATTTTGTTTTTATTTGGGTGTTTCTGACTGTTTTATTCAAAATTCGGATCAAACTAGATTAATATTGGTAAGAATGCCTACCATAACACAATACAATCAAGTGAGAATCCTTTATAATACTGTTTTTTCCTTCATTTACAAGGAGGTCTTCATCTACTGCTGATTGTGGGATGCGACAATTTCAATGGACACAGCTATGACCTATGACACTGAGTGACTAGTATGTGACTGGGCTGCAGTGAGAATCAAATTTTTCGGCTGTGAACCTGTTAGTATACATGCTGCACTACTCTAGGTATGTATTATATGTGTACTTTATTGATTGTAACTTTGCTTTACAGACATAAATGTACTTGAATGGCAGTGGGTATAGCTATACTAGTAATAGCAGTCAATCGGGGCTACAGAAAGACGACCTCGGTTAGTCTCGGACGGGCCTCGGACTAGGACGAAAGAGTCACAATATAATGGAGTCTAGGCATAATTATGCCAAACTAATTTAATATATATATTTGCAGGAACTTTCAGAGATACTGTGCCTGACTTCAAAATCATAATCAGGATGGAATAGCCCACATACTTCTACATTGGGCCAGGCCTAAGCCTTAGGCTAGGGCTAGGCGAAGTGAGTTTATTAATATTATGCAGTGACGAGACTACGTACGTTCGGCTGTGTATTTCTGAATGACTGGTTTGTTGTATGTGTGCTATAATATCAACCTTCTTTCAATTAAAATTTATCATGGTTGGATAGCCTTGATGAAAAAGAGGGGAGACATCATTAATACCAAAGACCCAAATCGTTGCAGGACAAGAAGGGAGCTACAGGAGAACTAATGGCCATTTTAACTCCTCAGTCACTGACACACTCACTCTCTCCCACCCGCCCCCCACCCCCCCCCGGCCCGTGCTGCCCCCCCCCCCCCCCCCACCCCCCAGCCTCTGTGTATCTTCATATCTGTATTATTTTAGCATTATTTATCTTTCCCTTTATCTTATCTCATTCATCCCTCTCTCTATCTCTCTCTTCTTTTCCCATTATCTTCATATCCACATTAGGCCTACTCATGATCTGCAAATAAGTCTCTTTTTGTGCATTTCTCCATTTTCATTGAATTAACAGGCTCAAGTTGATAGCCTGTACTAATGCCATCCACATTCATGTTTATTGCTTTTATTTTTCATGTTTTTCTTTTTACATCAATTGTAAATGTCTGCTTATACTTTTTATATCAAATAAACCTGAGTAGCACATTTATGATCGGTATGTATTATCTAAACAGGATGTGATTGAATGCGAGCAAAGCGGTACTTTAAGAAGATAATCATCAAAACAGGGTGATTTTGTGTGTATAAATCAATATGCATGGGGCCAATGTTTTTCTCTTTAAAAAAATTGTCAAATTCTCTCACTCATAATAATAATATAATTGATGTACTTATAGATAATGCTTTAAAATGACAAAAAAGTTTTTAATTCTGGGGTCTTGTCATACTATAAAGGGTGCACGGGTTTAATTCAGGCTTTTCGACTTTTTTCTCAAAAACGCGGAGGAATAATGACGTCATTTTTTTTCAGAAAATGAATCAGAAACAATACTTAAGTCGTTATTATCTGTATTTTTATGTTGGATTTGGCATTAAGGTAATGCTATCTTCCATAATAAGCCCAAATTCTGGATAAATCTGGTAAATGATGTCTTTTTTTGATTATTCAGTGCAAAGCATGGAGATCTGGAATCCTGTAGACAAGACCAATACAAAATATGTATTCTTCGTTCAAGGCTCATTTTATTAATTTTCCGCTGCATCAATTTTTTTTAAATTTTTTCTGTTGATAGATCTACCATGATATAGGAGATATAACAAAAAAATAGGAAACTTCATGCAATCGTTTATATTTTATCTTGGATTGAAATTATGGTGTTTTAGGTGTGTAAGCCTATGGGGATATATTTACTACCGTTTGTGTCCTGAAGTTTCCCCAGATTAGCGCGCAGTTTGACCCCCCTGGAAAATTGGCTGCAAAATTCGTACCCCGTGCGTAAAATGTGCGTTCACGCGATGTTTCTATTATGACGTCATGTTCCATGGGTAATGAATATTCACGATAACGTATCTTTACAATGCTGAATATTCATGATATTGTGACGTCACAATGCCATATCGCAACGATATCGCCGTACTTTACAATGCTGAATATTCATGAGATTGTGACGTAACAATGGACGGACTATTAACACACAACTTATCTTGTTTTATCTGAACATCTCAAATTATCAGTGAGTAGCACTCAGTCGTACATGCAACACCGCAAAAAAAAAAAAACCCCAAACAATCAAGACAAGAAGAATATTATTCTTAGACAAGTTTGACATGATGAAGTTGAAATATTAAATCGATTCAAATTAATCAGCAGAGGGGTGGTGGAGTGGGGGAGTGGACAGTAGGAGGGATGAGGGGGTATGGGAGCGGGGGAAAAGTGGAGTATAGACGGCATGGGCGTCGATCACGGGGGATGGGGGGGATGGGGGGATTGGGGGATGGGTGATATATCCCCCCCCCCAAAAAAAAAACAAACAAACAAACAACAAACAAACAAACAAACAAACAAACAAAAACAAACAAACAAACAAACAAACAAAAAATATTTCAGATGGGAGAATGGCTTGTATTTTATCCCCCAATATTTGGGGTTCAAAAATATATAACATTAAAATAAAGGAGCATTGCCCCCTCTCATTCATAATGTGAAAGTTGATACTATAGTCTTCTTTTAACCACATTTGATAGGACTAGACTGCCCAAATCCAAAATATTCCGAAGCTGCGGCCCCTTGGAACCCCCATTAAGGTTATTTGACCCAGTCCCGGCCATGTACTCCTTGAATAGTTTGACTTCTCTATATGCCCACTCAAATTAGCTAACTATATAACTATATGTATTTTCCTTAGGCTATAGACAACATCTTTTTTTTTGGATAGTACAATTCCCAAAGCTTCTGATTTTTATTCAGGGTTCCATCAGGATGCTTGCAATCTATGTATCTATCAGGTTAAAGTTCACCTATACTTGGACATAGCCCCTCCCCCCCCCCCCCCCCCTCATAACCTGATGCTTGCAATGTGTAATTAATAACCTTCCGATTTCTAAACAGCTAAATCCAAAAGCTTTTTGGGCCCCCTGTATATCTCCCCCCCCCCTCCCCCGATGGCGAGAGAAATCAACGCCTATGATAGACGGGAATGTATAAGGGGAAGGGGAATATAGGTGAGGTCGGGGAATGAAGGATGAAAATGACTATGATGAGGAGAGGCAAGCGACTTGGAGAAGGTGGGGTAACGATGGAAATGAGAGGTAGAGAGGGGTAGAGAGGAGGGATGTGAGGGGTAGGGCCAAGGGAAATGATGATATGTAAGTGGCAGGAGGGAGACGGGGGAATACAAGGGAGACGGGAGGGGTCAAAGACGGACCAATTATTACATTTTGGTTACTGGTATAATCAAAGTAATGAAGATTATTATTGGTAATAGGATAAGCAATACTTAAAACTACACAAGCTATCATGAATTTGGGAACTTAGAGAAAAGTGTGACTATTAAGAAAACTGTAACAAACTAGAAATGTGTGAACGGAACATGGGTAGTCCACACTGACACGTATCAGAGTGTGTTGCAAATCTTCAAAGAGCCATAATGTTTGTTTCTTACCTGATTCTGCTTTAACTGTCGTAAATTATTCCTTTAAATATATTAGTCAATAAAAGCAACATTCTGCTTATAGTTTTCATTGTCCTTTATATCAATGATTAAACATCTTGGATTTATGTGGGTTGCCAAGGTGATACGTCGAATTAGGTATCATACATGGATTTCCTGCCCCCCAAAACCTTGGAAAAGTGGTATTTCTCGTCATTTTTACTTTCCAGGTTCTCAATGCAAATTAGGTAAATAATAAAATTATGCTAAGTATATGCATTGCTATAGGTTGCTAAGGCGGCAACCAAGCTGAAGTATCTTTACTATACATTTAGAACAAGATTAAAAACCTAGATAATTATTGCTTATTAGAGGCTGTAGCCACTGAAAACCAATAATATTCATAAATATGCAAATTAGGAAGCAGCCATCTTGGATTTCAAGGTTTTACCCATATGGCACTCGCAAACGAGCACCGGAAATGGATTCCTTGCCCCAAAATACCTTAGAATATTTGTTTTAATTACTAGTGTACTATTCCTAGATAGAAAATGACCCCTGACCTTATTTCACAATTATGCAAATTTGCTAATTATCTTTATAATGCAAATTAAACCACTTTCCCCAGCTTCGATTTCTTAGGACTTTTTGTATGTTGTTCAAGGGAGTTTTCTGAACAAAATTTCGAAGAAAAATCCCATGTTGCAATTTTGCCGAGGTTACCCCCTAATATTTGCTAGATTGACTGGACTATGTCTACAGTGTCCACTTTTCAAAAATCCTGCAAACATGGGAGATGTGTCCTCCACATCAGCCCAAGAAGAAGACTTGTTTGAAAGGGTAACAACTAACATTTAAAAGTCGACTTGGATGAAACCCTTTCCCAAATCACAATTTAAGACAAATATAAAGTGACTTTGCCGCAAAGTTGCCAATTTGATGGCCAAAATTTGTTTCCACAATAAGTTGTCAATTGAAAGATTTTCATAAATTATAGCGATTTATGCAATAATAAAAATCATCAACAAATAACTAAAGCAGGTAGAGTAATAAAATAGGGCTCTAAAAATAGAGAAATGTATGCTCTTTCTCCTTGTATACTTCAGAAGACTTTTTATCTTCTTGCTGAAGTGTAGAACTAGCAACCCACAAATATGTGGGACACCATCCTTGGTGGGTTATTGGTAGTTTGGTACTGTCCACCTTTTGTAAGCCAAAATTTAAAAGTTGCAAGATAATTGTTGTATATGATTAAAATATCACTTAAGAGCTATCTTTTACTGAAATGCGTTTATGGTCTGAGAAAATAAGGATAATACTTTGTCAATGAAATTCTATTAAATATTAAAGCTTATAAAAGCAAATGGTCACGTGACCTGCGTCAGTTCAATGAGTCTAGCATACGCAGACCCCTGATTATTATATTGTGTTTGTACCTGATGTTCACAGACCAATTATTACATTTATTTTGGTTACTGGTATAATCAAAGTAATGAAGATTCTTAGGTAAAAGATTTATTTCCCTTTTACATGGTAATAGGATAAACAACTACACAAGCTATCATCATTTGGGAACTTAGAGAAAAGTGTGACTATTAAGAAAACTGTAACAAACTAGAAATGTGTGTACAGAACATGGGGAGTAGTCCACAAATGTATCAGAGCGTGTTGCAAATCATCAAAGAGCCATAATGTTTGTTTCTTGCCTGATTCTGCTTTAACTGTCGTATTATAGTCAATGCAAGCAACATTCTGCTTATAGTTTTCATTGTCCTTTATATCAATGATGAAACATTATGGACATTCTGTCCAAAAGAAGGTCTAACTAATTGATAATAATTTATGAATATTCAATTGTTCAACAAAAACTTGTAAACATATTTTCAAGGAATCATTAAAAGCATTATATACAAATTACTTATTGGAGATTATGATTATTTTTAAATTTATTATAAACAAATAGATGTGCACCAGAACTAATTATTTTCAATGTTTCAATTTACTTGCTAACTTCCTTGTTTTAATAAACAATATTAGTGTTTGTACTCATGTAATACAAACAAATTAAGTCAAACCTGTCTTTACAGTGGCCACCTGTCTATTCAAACCAAAAGTGATCCCCTGCAGAGAAAGATATTGCAATCTAATATGTCTGTATAGAGAACACAGTCATGTCTACAGTGTTCACTTTTCAAAAATCCTGCAAACATGGGATATGTGTCCTCCATATCAGCTCAAGAAGAAGACTTGTTTGAAAGGGTAACATTTGAAAGTCGACTTGGACGAAACCCTTTCCCAAGTTCTTGTGGAAGTTCAAGCGTTTGAATTTCATCGTTATGTCATTGGGAGGATCCTCTTTTTTGCTGTCCATGCAGTCTGTTCTTCTGGATGCTTGTAGAACTTGGTTCTGTTAAATGAAGAAAAATATCATAAACCAAAAAATAAGTATTATTTAAATGCTTTATAATTGTAATACAGTGATGTAAACAATTGCTTCCTCAAATATTGCTTCATGAAATGTGCAAAACATAACATCAGTATCCAATAAAACAAATATACAAACAAAAAGTTCTTGGTAGTATGTGAGTAAAGCCCTAAAGGGATAGTTGAGTTCTGGTAAAGAGAGTACAGTTTTGGTCAAACTAAATTTTAGTTACTAAAACCTGCACCATTACATTACAAGCTGATAGTAATAACTCCACCATGCTCGAAATGAATACAAAATTACTAATGACTAAGTAAAACGCCTGTTGTCATTCAAAACGAGCCGTTAACACTCAAGAGGGCGCTCTCTAAACACTCATCAGTTTTAACCATTTTAAATCAAATATTGTGCATGTGATATTTTGTTGAAATAGTGATTAGATAGAGAGATAATCAACAACTATATAAAAACCTCTTCTGTACATTTTTGAAAAGAGGAAGCATTACAAAAACAAATTAAACGGCTGGTTCAAAAAGACCGAATAAGTGTGGGGCCACAAGTATTACAAATGGTTATAATGTTTATGGATATTTCACTAGCCATTTCTGAACCGATCTTGATCAAATAAAGTTTATTATGTTATTAGAATTGTATGCTCTTTCGAATTTGACACTCAGTTTTTCATTATCTCACAAAAAATTGTTTTGTGTAGCACCCTCTATACCAAAACTCAACTATCCCTTTAACTTCAAGTTAGATTAAACATCACATTTCTACACCAAAAGCATGGCAAAGCATTTAAAAAATGTTTAGGAATAAGTGGTAAATTGTACAAAATATATATAAGTGTCATTCTTCTAGAACTCCTTCTTCCATGTAGTGACCACAATCAACTAGCTGATTATTCTGTCACTTTAATGTGGTTGTGATATGCAGGATGTGGTACTATAGTTAACAGGATTAACACTCCACTCTTTTCGAGACTAGATTCTTTTCCATGCATGAGATATGACTGTCTCATTAGTCCAGTCAATCTAGCAAATATTAGGGGGTAACCTCGGCAAAATTGCAACACAGGATTTTTTTTCGGAATTCTGTTCAGGAAACTCCCCTTAACAACCAAAAAAATGTCCCAAGGAATCGAAGTTGCGGAAAGTGGTTTAATTTGCATTATAAAGATAATTAGCAAATTTGCATAATTATGAAATAAGGTCAGGGGTCATTTTCTATCTAGGAATAGTACGCTAGTAATTAAAACAAATATTCTAAGGTATTTTGGGGCAAGGAATCTATTTCCGGTGCTCGTTTGCGAGTGCCATATGGAGAAAAACCCTGAAATCCAAGATGGCTGCTTCCTAATTTGCATATTTATGAATATTATTGGTTTTCATTGGCTACAGCCTCTAATAAGCAATAATTATAGTGTTTTTTTCTTTAATCATGTTCTAAATGTATATCTAGTATATACTTCAGCTTGGTTGCCGCCTTGGCAACCTCTTGCAATGCATATAATTAGCATAATTTTATTATTTACCTAATTTGCATATTCCCCCGAATTGAGTATATTGGGAACCCGGAAAATAAAAATGACGTGAAATACCACTTTTCCAAGGTTTTTGGGGGCAGGAAATCCATTTATGATACTTAATTCGACGTATCACCTTGGCAACCCACATAAATCCAAGATGGCCGTCTTTGGCATTTTAAAGGAGATAATGCTATTTGCCACTTTAACGGCATTTTTTTTAGAGCATAATTTATTCACTGTTAGCACATTGCAATTTAGGTATTCCGATTGCTAATTCGAATAATTAGGAGTCCACAAATTATAATATTGTTCTAATATAACCAAAAGAATGAAGCTGTGTATCATTACATGTGAAATGTGGGGAGCAGCCATCTTGTATTTAAGAAGGTTGCCATGGTGCTATATGGAAAATAAGTATAAAAAATGGACTTGTTGCCCCCCCCCCAAAAAAAAACCTTGGAAAAGTGGTATAACTTATAATTTTTACTTTCCGGGCTCCCAATATACTCAATTTGGGGGAATATGCAAATTAGGTAAATAACCCAATTATGCAAATTATATGCATTGATAGAGGTTTCCAAGGTGGCAACTAATCTGAAATAGCTTCACTACATATTTAGAACATGAATGAAAAATTATAATCCGGAATGATTGGTCATTAGAGGCTGTAACCACTTAAAACCAATAATATTCATAAATATGCAAATTAGGGGCAGCCATCTTAGCTTTTAGGGCGTTGCCTATACGACACATGCAAATGAGCACCGTTAATGGATACCTTGCCCTAAATTACCCTAGTATAATCGTTTTTATCAATATTGTGCTATTCCTAGATAGAAAATGACCCCTCACCGCATTTCAGAAATATGCAAATTAGCTTATATTTATAATGGAAATTAAACCACTTTCCGTAGCTTCGATTTCTTAGGACTTTTATTATGTTGTTCAGGGAAGTTTCCTGAACAGAATTCCGAAGAAAATTCCCATGTTGCAATTTTGCCGAGGTCAAGACCCTATAGATATTGACTGGACTATAGATATGTTCGTTGAACTTGGTACAAATTGATTACCATTCTGTAGCCTATAGTTTTCATTCATTTGTAAATGCAAAGTTACATAAAAACTAAAATTATCAGCAACCGTTTCAATAGCTCATTTGAGTATTATGCAAAGCACTTTAATTACAGGCCTACTGTTTTGGTAGGATGTCTAACAAAAATACTTGGTACTACTGACCTGAAAAATATAGGTGTTTATATCGTTTGTATTCACTCAACAAGTCCGTTTTTTGATAAAAATGTGCAATATTTTACTATTTTTGTGGACATTAATTTACATATTTTGCAAATTATATGCAAATTATGTTAAACTGATATATGTGTCACCGTGTGTTATGGTATATTGGCTTTTGATACTAGATGTGCACACTATTCTGGCTATGATAGTGCATCTAGATTTTAAGCAATACATAACTTCATATTGATCCAATCAAACTATAGCTCATTTGCATATTATGCAAAGTACTTTCATGCTAACGTTTCGATTGAGTGCCACCCTAACATGTTTCATATCTGAACTGAAAAATATAAAGGCTTTATCATTTGCATCCACTCGATCAAACCTAACCCTAGGTAAACCCAATAAATGTTTTTGAAGGGGGGGGGGGGTGTCCGTTAAATGTTTTCAAAGTCAGGATCAAGTACTTTCAAAATTCTCAAGGCCGAGACCAAGTAGTTTCATAGTTGCAAAATTTGAAAAGGGGGGGGGGGGGGGGGGTTCAAAGTTCAAACCCCCCAAAACAGCCATTTTTTGGTCAAAGGGGGGGGGGGGTGATTGAACCCCCCCCCCCCCCCCCCCCCCCCCCAGCCCCTTGGTACGCCTATGAACTCATCTAACACAACCTTCTCTGGACTTTGCACATGCAGAAGTTGGTGACCATTCAATAGTAGTTGTATAAACTATACTAGTCTTAGACTTTAGTCTCTAGACCAGGTCCAGTCCCCAATTTGATATGGCCTGGCTACATTTCTATTAGATTGACAAATGTATCGCTTTCATGGCCTTTTTGACATTATTATTGTTATTTTCACTGTCGGCATTCTAGCGATAGACGCGACCGATACACGGTGCCTTAAGAGGCCGCAAAGCTGGTATTCAGAACTTAGGGCTTGGGCGCCTAAGTTCTGTATAGCAGCTTTGCGGCGCGCGCGCTGTACCGTACCTAGCTGCCTAAGTTTCTGAAAAAGTGTTCGCGCATACGGATGCACATTATATATTTTTTTTTTTTTGCAGTTTGAACAAAAAGTACCGCGAAAGACCGATGAAGAGTCATGGAAAATCGTGGAAAATGTGACAAATCGCCGTAATTATAGAATGACATGTATAGCGACACACGAGATCGGTGAGTTTAAGAATTATTGCAGCCCTAAATGTATTGATAGGGCTACAAATGTCGCTCAAAGTGTGAGAATGTGGTGTTTTATGTGCAACAAAAAATGATTTTCCGTAAGTAACTTTTACTGTAGAGCTACGGTGTTCTTGCCTCTTAAGGCACCGTGTATCGGTCGCGTCTATCGCTAGAATGCCGACAGTGAAAATAACAATAATAATGTCAAAAAGGCCATGAAAGCGATAGATTTGTCCATCTACATTTCTATAAACATTTTTGTTATGAGGTAGATCATTCATAGTTTACTGGTGCTACCTCAAAATGCAAACAGTTATCCTGACCGTAATGTGAGTCATAGGATAATCATGACCCTTGTTCAGCAGTATGACTATATCACTTGTTTGGAAGTAATCAAATTCAAAGTAAAAACTGTAAATAAATATTCAAGCTAAGGAGACTAACTTACAGCTGAATTAAGACTAGAGTAAGAGTAGACATTTTAATAAACCTACTTAATTTTTGTATTAATTAATGTATCTTTTTATTCTTTTAGTTTTACTAAACTAAAGTTAGAAGTCTTAGAAAATAGAATAACTTTTAAAAGTTAATAAGACATTTAATCAATCAGAAATTCAGACATTGTCATGCCTGAAGCCCTGAACTATCAATGAGGATCAATTTATATTCTCGAAACCAAAATTAAATGACCTCCGATTAGAACACAACCCTTTGTTCTTATTTTATATTATCTCACATTCTCACTTTCACATTATGCAAGAACAACATTCAGGCCCACGGGCATAACTTTATACGGTCCTACTGATAATTTGCCCCCATGACTGACGGCCTAGCAAATCACCAAATATTGCTATCTACCGTAGATAACGACTTTATAGTCGTAACGTTGTCAATGTGGGAGGATTTACTGACCCAAAGTCAAACATAGATCGTTACGGCAAACCTACCGATATTACTGTAAACTCTTGATGCTTCAATCACTGCATTCCGTTTCACTAAAGATTCTTGACCAGTACGTAGATCGTGAAATGAGGTAGATCTATTCAAAATAAAAATGCCTCATCAATGATCAGCTGATGCGCCCTATTTACATTGTTTACGTTTACGTTTGGGTACAAATTTCGCAAGCAACACGTAGTACACGAAATTGTATTAGCAGCACGCGCGCGCGCACGGCCGGCTTATATGCATGCGCATGCGCATTTGCTACTGGGTACGGATTTCGCAGGTCACGGATATAGCACCACACCGGGCACCAGACGCGATCATCGTGAGGTTCGCCCGAATGTTCGACAGGGACCAGATCCTTCACGCATACGAGCAGCCACGCCCCTCCTCGCATAAACCAGGATGCGCGAGGCACAGCCACGACTGCAGCTACGCCAGAGCAGACGGCGCGGGAGCGTAACAGTATACGCAGTGACCAGTGCTGTAGGACTCGAGCCCGGACTCGGACTCGAGACCGGTCTCGAGTCCGTATTTCTCCGGACTCGGACTCGGACTCGGACTCGAGCCTAAAAGACTCGGTCTCGGACTCGACCAATGGTGACTCGTGACTCGGACGAAAATCGGGCCGAGACCGGCGACGAGACCGGCATTTTTTCCGTTTTCCCACGTTTATTTATAGTTCATAAAATTACCCAGCGCAAGCAAATACAAACCTGTTGTTCTAGCGCACCTGGCTCACTTGAGTGGCATTCTGGAAAATGATCGTAACATCGCCTCAACAAGCTATTATATGCCTAACTAGACGCGTATATTTTTGTTTACACCACTGTTTAGCCATTTTCGCCCAAAGCGCGCCCAAAGCGCGCTGGTAAGCCAAGACTAGCGCCTGCTGAGTATGCGGTATAATTTATATGCATCAAAAGCCAGTGCTGTAGTCGAGTCCACTCTGTCCGAGTTTTCTAATTTTCTAATCCTTTTAAGATCACAATTTTTAGCATAAAATATCAAATATCTGAAAATTCACGTTTTGTGCCATGAACTGTCAACTATTTTAATGGGGGGTTAGCATTTCTCGGGAGCTGGGTTCATGACCTGGTGACTTGCCATTTGGTCTACAACTATTTGGACCACTACCCATTTGGTCCACTGTCATTTAGTCTAAACCAGGTTCGTCCACAGTAAGTTCGTCTACGAGCCATTTGGTCCATAAGCCAATTCGTCTACCTGCCAATTCGTCCAATAACCACGTGGTCTACTACTCAATTAGTCTAATAGCCAGTTAGTCTACTTATCAATTGGGCTACTACCAATTGGTCTATACATCATTTAGTCTACAACCAGTTAGTCTACGAATCACTTGGTCTACTATTTAGTTGTGAAACGACGCGGGGGTACGGTATGGATGGGCCTCGCGCGGCTTTATTCCTTTCCAAACAAACAGCCTCGGTCCACTATACAGTTATTCAATTGCTCTCTACATTAGACCCCAGGGTAACGTGTCCCGTCGACTTGCGTCGTGACTGCGGAAATACCCATTGTCTTTCATCAAATACAGGACGATATCTATCAATTACAGCATGTAATTCAACTTAGCGTCTCTTTTTCAATCCCCTCACATAAGTCTGTGTACGAAAAACTACCTATACTAATCATGTACAGGACGGTAACAATTGCAGCAAATGACTAAATAATGCCTGCACACACAACCTTAAAGGAAATAACTACTATATTCTCATATATCACACACCTTTACCAATTCGTATTATCCTTATAATGACCAAACAATTATAATTAAATTTCCTTAAATTTGCATCACAACAGTCGGTCTACTAACCAGTTAGTCCACTATCCTAAAATAAGGCTCTTTCTGGACTTGGCTCATGGACTTTAAGGTGTAATGAGAGTTTGCATGAATTACATACAAATATTCATGATGTATGAAGTAAGGATTTTGTCATTGACCTTGAGGTGAACCTTAAGTGACCTTAATATTTATAGGTCACTCATGATCTTTAAGGAGTTTAAAACTCATACTCCATTCCCTACAAAATAAAAGCCTTTCACGACTGAATGACGAGAATATAGTCCGGTTTCATGTTTACAAACTGTAGGCGATTTTCATTAAAAATACATTTTTCTGTACATAGACATCGTTATCATATATCCGCGTTTCCATGGCAACGGGTAGACTGTCCAATGTCACATGGTGGATTTCAACTCTGGAGGCCATGTGCTTTCCTCCATTACAAATGTGTCATAGTATAGCTCAGAAAACCGACTACAGAGAAATAACTAGCCAAAACCCCACTTAAGTTCTAATTTGTGACTGTAGTATACAATTAGGGGTTAATTAGCGGTGACCCTTGGGACCTTAAAACGATACCCTCACCTTAAAACATATTCTAACAGAAAACCAGTCCTTTACTCTCTGAGTATATGAAAAATCAGGAGTATTGCTCATGTAAGTTCCGAGAAATGTGATTTAGGAGTATGGAGTATCAGAAATAGCACTACAAAGCTCGCTAATGAGTCAGTTTTAACATGTATCACGTGATTGGCGTTTCCATGTTTACGAGCAAATATTTATTTGGGGGGTCAGTATTTCTTGGTAGCTGGGTTCATAACCTATCCTCTGATACCAAAATATCCGTGCCCGTCGGGGGATGCTACGGATTTCATTTGTTCTGGTCTCGGCTCATGGACTATATCGCTTAGTCGCTTCAGCTCAGGCTTTCGTAAATTAATTCACGTTCTGGCCGTATACAAAATGGTTCGGCGCTCGCAGCATGCTCATGAATAATGATTGACGTGCGATGCGAACCGGTGATTATTTCCACGCCCATTTCCAACAGAAGCGTCAGGACGTGATTTTGGAGGAAAGGAGAATTACGGACGTAGTGATATATAACGCTAGCGCGCGTTGAGTCGTGGTGTGTGTTCACAAATCACGTACTGAATCTGGACTACCGTTGCACATGCACAGAGCGTGTGCATTGTGGCATTCGAGGTTGGAAATGTTCATCAAAATTTGGTTTGTTGCATTACAAATGTGACAGAAACGATCATATTTCTAGAAAATGTTGCCCTCTTAGTATTATTCTCACTGGCAAATTCATTGGTTGATATTCATTAGCAAATTTCTTTGATTAGTTTCGGGTGACATTCGGGTGACAAGTACTGAGTGCACAGAGATTATACGCACAGTATCAGCCGATAGTTCGCAATAATAATTATTGCGAACTATCGGCTTTAGCGCGAACAATGCGAAATCCGGGTTTCAAAAACATACTGACAGCCTCCACGCTGTGATGAAATTTTGTTTTATTGTGAAGAGAACTTAAACCGAACCCTCGTTGACTTTCAAATTGGCAAAATTTGGTATGTTTGTGAAGGAAATGTTACTTTTTCTAAGGATATTAACTTAATCCGCGATATAGATGTTGAAATTTGACTTAAAAAGTCTTTGAAAATGAGGTAAAAGAGAGCCGCCTCGGAGACTGAAATTCGGTGAACGATCGGCCTGAAATTCGTGACGTCACCGGTTGAACGGGCCCGGCCGATCAGCTGATCAAGCAAAGCGACGCGCGTGCATTGTATGTACTGCATGTGTTGTGTATTGCTTTTTGATACGATCGAGCTGGACAGTTTTATTTCGAGGAAAATGGAGGAAAATACTCTCAAACTGAGTTTCGCAATGGATTTTTTTCCGAAGAAGATAAAGAAGAGGACAGGAATGATTCATCAGACAGCGACAATGATGACGGAGATTTGGGAGATTTTTGGGGATTTTTGGCGCTAGTTCACTATTGTACCCGCACTCCGGTGTCGGCACGCTACGCCGCTAGCTGGCCGTGACGCGCTCGTGAAGAGTACCATACAAAACACAAATGTAAGGTACCCAAAATCAACTAAATCTTCGACAATTGCTCAAATAATTGTCATGATTTGAAAGTAGTTACACAAAACAGGTAAAAAAGATAACTACTTTGAAATCATGACCATTATTTGAGCAATTGTCGAAGATTTAGTTGATTTTGGGTACGTTACATTTGTGTTTCGTAGGGTACTCTTCACGAGCGCGACAGGGGCAGCTAGCGGGGTAGCGTGCCGACACCGGAGTGTGGGTTTCAATGCGCCCTTTCCTCCAGCATCTTCCCCGGCAAACTGTGGACATGGACATGGTGCAATTCGCTATACAATTGCCGCAGCCATACGCCAGATCGACAAATATATCACTTTCATGGCCTCTTTGACATTATTATTGTTATATACAATACAATATACAAATACAATATATAATGTCAAAGTCAAAGAGGCCATGAAAGTGATAGATTTGTCGATCTACCATACGCCATGCACCTTTTCCCGACTTTGCGACTCGAATTCAACTTTGTCGATACTGGCGAACTCGCGATTTCCACCTCAAAACCATGCCTGAAATCTTCACTTCCTTCAGACATTTCCACCATTCTCCGATTTTGCAGATTTCAGGTCGAATCTCACAAGAAAAATGATATTGACAAGGACGGCGTTCTATCGATTGAGCAGGGCAGCATAACTCGCGCGCGCTGGACTGGGGGATCGTTGGGGGAGGCAAAGGGTACTGGCACTACCGCTCTACCGTCCGCGGCCGTATGCGGGGTGGTTTGGGCCCCTTTCAACCTGTGACGTCATCAAATTTCTCTGCACAAAATCGCCGTCAAACGGCGAAAATCGGGGTTCAGAATAAGAGTTTAAATTTGCTTTTAATTGTTTTCTGGGCGGTGTTAGGGCTTCAAAATTAACCTGTTCATGCTCAGTATGTTCTCAGCTTTCAAAAGAGGTACAATATGCATATTATAGGATCTTCATTGAGTTTTCGGTTTAACTAAAATAAATTGAGGATGGGGAAACGTCTCCTTTAAGTACTGAAATATTATATTATATATTTTGTATTAATTTGATGACAAACAATAATCCTGTCCATGTGACACACGAGGGGTCTGCGACCTCCCCCCTCCCCCCTCCCCTCCCATGGAAAATAAATCGAAAATAAATAAACAATACAAGGTGAACATACTGAACAAAAAACAAAGACATACATAACGTGTGCCACCCGTATTAATTATGTGCCCCTCAATCAATCCGATTACGCTACGCTATACAAGTTTACAGGCCTATGAACGAAAAACCACTTACGGGCACAGAATACAGCAGCGGCCCTCGACTGGTTACAACTTCCTGACCACGTGGCACCCTGACAATCTGCGAGGGTCCGCCACCATGACCACGAGTCCGACTCATAATGCTCAAACCTATTCACCGCGCAGTTGACATCAAACAGAGTGATTTCTGACGTGACCGGGTCGGTTCCCCGCCAGCCGTAATCTGATGCTTGAACTATTTTGAGTGCACCATATCGAAATCCTTCAAAAAAAAATTACAAACAACAAATCGTACAGCGGTTAAAATTCAAGTACGGCAATATCATAATAAATTACATTTCTGTGTCATTATACGTACATTATGCAAATGAGGTATAGGAATTTTATATAGGAATTTATATAGGAATGTTGTGTCTCTTTTTAAATAGCTTCTAAGTTTGTACCAAACTTAGGACAACAATTGATCATGACATCCCAGTAATGATTTTACTTACAGATATGGAGTTAGAAAATAACACAAAATGTGCGAATTTTAACATTGCTGCCGGTGGCCATCTTGAATTTGAGGGTTTGGATAGTCAACAAACGTTAAAATAACCTGCTAGATTGACCACATGGCCTTGATATACCCTAGGTTTTCTATTTTCAAATGTTTCTCCTTCAAATATCTCAATAAAAACACAATTTTCATAGAATATCCCATTTCCATGAATAAATTTGTATAGATACAGAGTGTCTCTTTGGATGAATTTTCTTCTTTTGATCCAAGGAATATGTGTGTCAAGTAAAACAATCGTACCCCAACATGCAGTCAACACCCTATGTTGGGCCCTTAACAAGCCTACTAATACCAACTCAACATTTCGGTCCCCTCAATAATTACTAATGATTATATTTCTGGATATTTCAGCAGTCTCTGAACGGATTTTGATAAAATAAAGATCATTCTGTCATTAAATTGTATGCTCTTTCATATTTGACACTCAGTTTTTTATTATTTCACAAAAAAGTATTTCTTGTAGCGCCATCTATGCCAAAACTCAACTATCCATTTAAATAAATATTTTTATCATGAAAATTACCAAAGAAAACAAGGTTTGACAAAATATATCGTATCAAATATTATTGTTCTCTAAATCTAACAATCTGTCTGTGTTATGTATCAGTTACGCAATGTTGACATCAATGATTAGAACTTGAATATTACCGAGCTGTTTGCACGCAACATGTGCATCTTGGATGTCAAAGTTATCGAGACACACTGCTCCAAACTGCTTGTTATATTCCACCTCTATACGACCCGTGTGACCGTTGGCAAATGGTCTCAGCCTTACATCACCAGCTAAAGGAAGAGAAGACAATATTTGGAAATGATTGATTAATTTGTTGATCAGTTAAGTGGTTTAGGGTCTTTAAGGGTTTATAGAATTCTGATTTGAAACGATCACATTCGAAAGATTACAAAACCTTCCATGTAAATGGGTACAAGGTAAAACAAAAAACATGTTATACAACTGTTGTGCAACGGTTATTTTGTGATAGTGACACTCTACACTGTTAAAACGCAGTGTAAAAAACGCCGTGTAAAAATTGTTGTTGAATCTTTGACTTTAGGTATAGCATGATAAGTTGTACAAAGAAGAGTTGTGTAAAGCAGCCATTGTTCAAGCGCTGTTGAAGCGTGTTAAATCACGTGATAGTTTCGACCTCAAAATCACCGCCTCAAAACCTCTTTTGTCCCTCCGAAAACCAAGCGAACAGAGATAGCGCAGTCGATAGAGAGTGAGACTTATAATCCAACGATCCCCGGTTTGATTCCGACCTTGCCGCTTTACGTATTTTTTGTGTTTGCTATTTCAACGACAGGGTTGTTGAAATTTATTCTAAACAACTGTTGTTGAAAACGTTAAAACAACAGTTGTGTAAACATTAAACAACTGGGGTTGTTGAATGTTTTAAAAAACAGTTGGATGGTTCATACGTTAAACAGCGGTTGTTGACAAATTTCAACAAGTTGTTGAATTGTTTAATATGTTTACACAGCGTTTTAACAGTGTAACATTGTTCAAATGACTGGAGGTATAGAGATAAATTATTGAAATAAGAAATAAATCTGACAGAAATTAGGCGGGTTCATACGCATTTGTGATTTGTTTTATTTGACTTTCCTTATAGGTTTGTATAGTACGGTATAATTATTTCCCGTATGAGTTAAAGGGGTAGTTTTGGTAAGGCTGAACTTTTGTAACCAAAACTGGACAATAACAAAAATAAAC
Source organism: Echinarachnius parma (assembly GCA_037951105.1). Lineage (NCBI taxonomy): Eukaryota > Metazoa > Echinodermata > Echinoidea > Clypeasteroida > Echinarachniidae > Echinarachnius > Echinarachnius parma. The sequence continues at coordinate 19,468 of JBAMJV010002377.1, read as the reverse complement.
TAATATATATAACTCCACCATGCTCGAAAGGTATACAAAAGTACAAATGACTAAGTAAAAAGCCCGTTATCCTTAAAAAAAAAGAGCCATTAAAACACAAGAGGGTGCTTTCTAAAAAGGCATCGGTTTCAACCATGTTTTATTGAAACAATGATTAAATTGAGAGATCCTCAACAACTATTTTAAAAACGTTTTTGAAAATTTTTGAAAAAGTGAAAGCATTTTTTTTTTTTTTTTTTTTTAAATCATCTAATTATTTGGGCCCCAAATAATTATAAGATCAGACATATTTATTGATATTTCAGCCGTTTCTGGGTCGATTTTGACAAAATAAAGTTTATTCTGTTCTCTCAAATTCGACACTCAGTTTTTCATTACCTCACAAAAAAATTGTGATGCGCAGCGCCCTCTCTACCAAAACTAAACTACCCCTTTAAATTATTGAAATTAATATGTATATATATATATATATATAATATTTTTTCATTTGGAGGATTAAAGGGAGGAACAATGCTTATTAAGCTACGCCTATTATTCTTCCTTCTCATTCATTTATGATTATTCCTTGCATTATTTAAATATTGGAAGAAACCAAAGCTGTATGTATTAGTCCACCTTTCGTTAATATATATGTTCTAACTTACACTTGAATCACTCCTTTGTGATCCAGCTGAAGTACAGGCGGCTTGCATTGTTCGTAACTCCTTCCCCATGAATTAATTGAGTACAAAGGGCCGAGAGATTGGCTTGCCAATGACCTGAATTTGGATCTGTCTTCAATCACACGGTCCCCGTGGCCTAGTGGTTAAGGCGTCCAAGCTGGAGACCCGGGTTCGAGTCCTGGCGGAGACCAATTTTGTTTTCATTTGGAGGATTAAGCTACGCCTATTATTCTTCCTTCTCAATCATTTATGATTATTCCTTGCATTATTTAAATATTGGAAAAAACCAAAGCTGTATGTATTAGTCCACCTTTTGTTAATATATATAAAATATATATATATTCTACGACAACATGATGGGTCATGTACTTCGGCTACACGGGGGAGGAAATGTACCCCTAATAAATTGACAAAAAACAAACCAAAGTAAAGAAAACCAAAAGGTGTGCCTTCAATTAGTCAAACCACGCAACGCGAATGGTCATGTATCGACTCTATGAGAATTGTATAATACAAAAATTTAGGGAACAGGGTGATAAACCCGCTCAATTTCGCGATAGTGTCATTCAAATTAATAATACTACATGTACATGATGTAGGAGCAAACGAATTCGCCGTAACACAGCAGCATTCGAATTCGTAAATAGTCGTTCAAAATCACGTCCGAGCAAGTGGATTTGCACAAAGAGCATACCTTTTCATCAATCGTCATACAAATTGGCTCGCAGTTTACGCTGCCGCCTCTTCGGTCATTCAAATTCTTGAAAGGGCATGACGCGTTATTTTGTATGCACCAAGTTGAAATTTGGCTACACATTCGCGAATTCGATTGCCCATAAATGAACTTCTGTGTATATTCACGAAAGCTTATGCGTATGCATGAATTCGCTTGCACTTATTCGGAATTTGAAAGACCGATATCAACGATTACGCGGCAATGTGCGAATTTGAATGACCCTTATATGAATTCGATTGAAAAAAGTGTCAAATCAAGCGGAAAAAACTTACTTTGCATTGATCATCAGAATGTTCTATACGGGGTGGCCGAGAGAAAAAAGAGCAACACTGGAACGGCATAGTTACTGTGGAATTTTATTCCAATCACGAGCTGTGTTTACATAAAATGAGTTCATATAATAATCTGTTCTATCAAATGGTACGTTTAATTCCTATAAATCGTAATTTCTTCCAATCCTAGATGCATATGTAAATTTGTATGTATAGTTTACAAGCATTAAATGGACAGGCCCTCTTTTACAAAACGTCTGAACAGTTTCCAATTGACGGATAGGGATGAATGTAACACACAAACAAACAATCAGATCGAACAGCCCTGTAATTTGGATTCTACGAATGAAAAACGAATGCGTCCCTCCATCAAACTATAAATCGGTCATTTAAGGAGTTTAACTGATTTAGCATAATATTACAACAATATTGTACTTATTTTTGTAAAGGTATTGTGAAGCCGACATTTGTAAAGGTATGTCACGGAAAAAATCTCAAAAATAAAGAAAATATAATGATATGTAGTCAGTTTAAGCGAGGTTTGGTTATTTTGTTTAGTATTCGCTTATGCCGTTGTTATTTGTGCGCGGGTCACGTAGCTAGCGCGGGTCACGTAAGGGTCACGCATAGCGATGTGGTACTCCGTGGAATCCGTGTGCGAACTTTCTCACCGGGTGAATACACCTATAATGCACAATTAAACGTTGGACGACGGTTTATTAGTTTTAGGTCAATAACTCCACGAAAAAAGCCCTAATTTTTTCAGGCATGCTATTAAATGACATTTTCTTTCATATAAGACAATAACCTCGCAAATTTTGAAATTTGGCTTGCCAAAGAGGGTCTGTCCCTTTAAGTTATTTTGTAATTTATAACAAGTAACCAATCTATAGTACAATCTTCTTCTTTTTCTAAGGTACATAGTCCCATTTGATTTTTAAAATGTTCATATGAGGTTTCCCAATCACTACACATCATCCTAACGCAACGCTTTTTAATACGTTCACGTATAATTATATGACTTTCACCGTGTGGGTCCCAAGCAATACAACACTATTCTAAACGTGATCTAATGATAGCTCCATACAATTGCTTTAAAATATGTGGAGGACAATTAACAAATGATCTTCGTATTAAACACACCTATGAGCTTATTAGATACGTCAAACTTTAAATAATTCCTTACGATGGTATTTCCAATTTAGAGTATCATTTATAACAATGCCAAGATGCTTTTCATTGTGTGTTAGATGTATAATTGATATCCATTCAATTCATAATCAAAATCCATTGTTTTATTCTTACGAGACATCTTCATAATTTTACATTTCGAAACATTAAAATTTAAGAACCATTTTTCATTCCAATTACTCAGTTCATCTAAATCTTTCTGAAGTATACTACAATCGTCTATAGACTTTCTTTTGTTATATAACATACAATCATCTGCATATAAACGAATAACAGATTTGATATTGTCAGACAAATCAAGTACATAACATAATTATAACAACTTAACCAAATTGGCTTGGTACTCCTGGTACTTATACAATAAACATTCCATTATGAAAAGCTATACCAGTATACGTACTCCGTGCAAGTGCACTTCCTAATAATTCCAAAATGGTTACAACTAATGTAGCTTTAAATGTCCAGGCCATTTTAGCAGATTAAACCGAATCACCCAGCTGCAAACTTTATATCAAATTTTCTGGGCTGGCAAGAACATGCAAAAGGTAACATCATTGTGTAAGTATTTCTTTTCATAACATTACCAATGATTACTGCGAACTTGTAACTGAAACTTACCCGAGACTTGATGAGACTTAATGACTTTACATATGTCATGACTCGCAACAATTTATCACAATAATCATGTCGAGTACTTTCGTAGAAACACGTCCTTTGATGACCTATCGCATGTTACAATGGATATTTGTTCATACAACATTATATAGTGCATTACCATACATTAAATAAGATTCGTAATAAACAAATCATCTTATCGAGAGTTTATCCTGTGATCAATCATCTTATCCAGAGTTTGTCATGTAATCAATCATCTTATCGAGAGTTTATGTCATAATCATTCATCTATTCGAGTTTTTTTTCTCCATTTTGTATTTGGTGACGTGTTGACCCCGATTGAGAAAGTAAATAGTGCAGGTGGGGGTAATCAATCATCTTATCGAGTGTCTTATCGTGATAAATCTTCATATAATCGAGTCTTATCTCTTGGTCAACATGGTCAATAAAACTTTAAATATCGTAAGTTTCGCGTGTGGAATGAATGTGTGTATGTGTGCGCGCGAGTTTGTGTGTGTGCGTGTGTGTGTGTGTGTGTGTGTGTGTGTGTGTGTGTGTGTGTGTGTGTGTGTGTGTGTGTGTGTGTATCTGTGCGCGTCTATTTGTTCATACATGTAATGTATGACTTGTGCATTAATCTTGAAAAGTGCTTATAGAGATAACTATCAATTAATAATCATATTACACATAATTATAGACAAAATTACAATTATGAACACATGGTTAAAATCATAGCAATACAACAAGGTATGAGGGATCGAACAGCTAGACTTCTAATTAGATTTTTAGGATTTGGACAATGTTACCGTACTAAGTCCCTTTAAAACCAGCGGTGCATGGGCACGATAGTTCAAATGTTTTATTAGTGTGTTGAAATTTTCCTGTCTTAAAAACATGAGGTTGTATCACTTTTCATAATTTTTTTTAATAAGATGTGAATCAGAATTATTTTCCAGTATTCTAAAGAGTGGGAAATACCCTTTCAAAAAATATAAAATTTAGGTTTGTGCGCAAAAATATGACACATGTACAATGTACGTGAAAAATAAGTATTCGTAGGCAACATGTAATTTACTTTATACGTAGGTAACAAAAAAACCATTATTCACAGTGACTGTCACGAAATATGGGGTCCCTTGTCAGTTCTAAGTGAAATACGATAATACAAATGTGCTTACAATCAATTGTGTGAAGAAAAAAACTTCTTAAAAATGTACACTGACATTATAAGTGGTATCCTCAAAACAAAATAATTATATATTCAATGTGAACATTTAAACCCAACTATTTGAATTCGTAATGTTGATCGATTGTATCCACACCATTGATATTGCAAACATTTTGTAAGAAAATGTTTAATCTGGAATTGCTAGGGATACGATACATTTAGGTAATACAGAAACGAATATTCTAGTGTGTTCGTAGGTAACATTATTTTGTTCATATATGTCAAGATACCTGTAACTAGTAGGCAAAGTGATTTACTGTATTTGGACTATACGAAATGCAATGATCTGTAAATATATACTGTTCCTGAAATAGCGATATAGACACACATTTAAGAAAGAGGGGGTACATATTTGTCTTGATATTTGGGTGAATCACTGTATAAAGTGTACATCAGCGTGCACATAAAATAGAAGTTACGATTAGCTGCCTTCCCTTACAAACATACATAAAAAAGATTGCTCAAACGATGAGTGGTAATATATTATCTGTTTGATGAATGCAATATCGGATCATTTGAAATTCCTAAAAACAATTCAAACAGCACTATTGTCATGTTCTTAAGAGGTTGAATATTATTATTAATGAAACACATTGGCCAATCCTGCATATCTCAGCAGCTTATTTAGTTTAAATCGAACCCTCCAATTTAATTGGAATGTTTCTAAGATTAACTCGTATTGTTTCCATTTTTTGTGTTACAGAGTATTATTGTAAAGTGTTAACAGATAATATTTATCTTATTATGCGTTATATCTATCGAGAATATTATAAACGAAGTAATTGTTTGACATTCATGTGTACATTATGTAAGGCTGCAACAATCAAACGGCAGCACAAACGGCAAACATCACAACACGGCATCGTCATTGTTTTAAATTACGTTATTTTTAACTAAAGAAATGGCCGTTAAATACAATGTTATAACAATCATAATCTGTTTAACAGTATCAATATGTCAGTGTACGTGCTCTTGTTATATGTGATATAAATATTATATAACGAAGATTATAATGAGCTGTACTATAGATATAGTAACTAAAGCACAATTGCGATATTACAAAAATCGAATTTTCTATCTGCCCAAGATTCCAAAAAGTATATATCTGAGGTAATTAGAGTACGGTTGGGAAACGGTAGCTGAAAGTTAGGCGAAACATATTGATTGTTTTTCAATTTAAATTTTCGGAGGGGGTAAGGGGTAATGAAATAAACTAAAATGAAACTGAAACTGAAGGGCGTATTGTGAGATAAATAATTTAATAAAAATGAGCCAATGTATTACATGATGTCACATTTTATACTATCATTCTAACCATCTTTATATGGTATATAAAGATGTCAAACGGTGTGTGCTTCGATATTTTACCTACTTTATACAGATCTATATCTGAACCAATCTCTCGTGTGATTGGAATACAAATGAAAGTAATCGATTACGTCGATTTATTAATGTGTTTTATATACAACTGTTCGACAAAAAATCATAGAACATACAATGTACGTCAACGTACAGCTTGTCCCAGAAAAAATTACAACGGCAATTTTCCGCAACGATAACTTTAAAGATAGTGGATCAATCAGAATGATATTTCAGGGTATGAAACTATGACTTATTACCTACATCTTGCAGAAAACCCTATTCGATTTGCTTCAGTGGTCATGGAGAATGAGGATCTTTTGTCAATCACGTCAGATCCCAGCTAGCCACCTGACGTCGTGCCATCGTTGGGCCGATGTCATTTTCGTTGTAAGGGGACGTTGGGCCAACATGCGACATGCGACGTCACCGAGACGTTAAAATGTCCGCCAGCCCAACATCAGCTCGGCGTCTTTTTTTAATGCTGGCCCAACGTCATTTAGCGATTTCGGCCCAACATCAATTATTGACAATGGCCCAATGTCAGTTCTAACGTAGGCCCAACATCGATTCCTGACGTTGAGAGAACATCAAGTTTTGACGTCGGCCCGACGTTAAAATGTCCGCCAGCCTAACATTGTCCCAACATCATTTTGTGATGTCGGGCAAATGTCAATTTCCGACAATGGCCCAACACCGAATCCTGACATAGGACAGATATCAAATTCTGATGTGGGCTCGACGTTAAAATGTCCGCCAGCCCAACATCGTCACTACGTCATTTTGTGATATTGGCATAACGTCAATTTCCAACAATGGCCCAACATCAACTCATGACATTGGACCAACATAACATTATGATGTCGGCTCGAGGTTAAAATGTCCGCTAGCCCAACATTGTCACGACATCATTCTGTGATGTTGGTCCAACGTCAATTTCCGCCAATGGCCCAATATCAAATCCTGACGTTGGGCCAACATCAAATTCTGACGTTGGCCCGACATTAAAATGTCCGCCAGCCCGACATTAGCCCAACGTTTTTTTTTATGTTGGCCCAACATCAAATCTTGACGTTGGCCCAACATCAAATCTTGACGTTAGCCCGACGTTTGAATGTCCGCTAACCCAACATTGGCCCAACGTCATTTTCTGATGCTGGACCAACATCAAAATTTGACAATGGCCCAATTTTCAAATGGCCAACGTAGGACCAACATCAAAAACGTAAAAAGAAATTAGAAAACATGCATAGATTCCACGTCCGATCCATGCATTTTGTTTAACCTTTACACACATTCATTCATAAATCATAATTCTATAAATATCCTATTCCTATACCTATTGCCTACTCCTAAACCTATCATCCTATCGTCCTACAAACATAGGTCGCAATCGGTATACTATATATACACCTCTTCTTAGCATGTATGTTTTGTAATAGTTAGTATTTGTAGAGCGTTGAATTTGAAATAATCCACCTTCAAATCATATTCATAACACTATTTAAGGTGTTATTTATATTCTTATATATCCTTCTAAATTATATACAGCAGCAAGGACATGACAAAAGTATATTTTTTAATATAAATAATTCCAAAAATCGAAAATTTTCATTTCACTTACGATCGCTTATAATCGATCATGAATTTCCCGATAGCAATACTTCTTTTTTTTTTTACTTTTGAATTACTAATGTTTGTAATCGATTAAACGAAATTCAATTCAGTATAGATTCTCAAAGCAAGTTAACAAAAATATAAGTACCCAGCTAGCTAACTGACGTCGGACCGATGTCGGCAGGTCTTCGGCAAGATCGCGGTCGGCAAACAGACGTCGCGCCAACATTACGCCAACGTCGAATTTAAGTTGGAGGTTTTGGAAATGAAATAAGTCGGAAAATGGTTGTAGTTGAATATCGTGCCGATGTCATTAAGTTGACGAAAAAAATACGTCTCAAATAAAACGTCGCGCTAAAATCGCACCAATGCCGAAACTGGTACCAATTTAAGAGCTTGATAGAGGGTTGTAATATTAATGTTGGGCCGATGTCAATAAACCAACATGAATATGACATCTCAAATATGACGTTGGGCCAATGTTGTACCGATGTCGGAATATATCATTTTAAGAGGTCGGTAAATGGTTGAATGTGGAATTGATGTCGGACGGATGTTATTAATTGGACATCAATATGACATCACAAATATGACGTCAAGCCGATATCGCGCCGATGTCAGAATTGGCAGCAATGACACGAGTCGGCAAATAGTCATGAAATCGATGTTCAGCCGATGTCAATATTCTGACATGAATATGTCATGTTGGAACTGGTAGCAATTAAAGAGGTCGGTAAATGGTTGTAACATTGATGTCGGACCAATGAGTTTTATTGGACATCCATATGACATCTCAATTACGACGCCAAAGCGATATCCTGCCGATGTCATAAATGGCTCCAATGAAACTAATCATTAAATAGTCATTAAATGGATGTTGTGCCGTTGTCAATAATTCGACATGAATATGACATCTCAAATATAAAATCGGCCTTCTATCGCCCCGATGTTGGAACTGGTAGTAATTTAAGAGGTTGGTAAAATGCTGTGAAATTGATGTCGGGTCACAGTTATTAATTAGACATAAATATGACATCCAAAATATGACTTTGGGCCTATACCGCACAGACGTCGGAACTTTACGAAATTTTAAAGGTGGGTAAAAGGTTGTGAAATAGATGTCGGGCGGATGTCATTACTCCTACATAAATATGACATCTCTACTATGACGTCAGTCCGATATTGTGATGATGTTGTATCTGGTAGCAATTTAAGAGGTCGGTACATGGTTGTGAAATTGATGTCTGGTCAATGTTATTAATTGGACCTCAATATGACATCTCTATATGATGACGCCAAAGCGATATCCTGCCGATGTCAGAACTGACATCAATTAAACAAGTCGGCAAATGGTCATTAAACTGATGTTGTGCCGATGTCATTAATCCGACATGAATAAGAGATCTCAAATATGACGTTGGGTCAATGTTGTACCGAAGTCGGAACTGGCGACCATTTGCCGGCTTGTTTCATTGCTGCCAGTTCTGACATCGGCAGGATATCGCTATGGAGTCATCATTGAGATGACATATTCATGTCTAATCATTGACTTCGGCACAGCATCAATTAAATGACCATTTGCCGAGTTGTTTCATTGCTGCAAGTTCTTACATCAGCCTGAAATATTTATCACATTCATGTCTAATTAATAACATCGGACCAATATCAATTTTAATACCATTTACCGACCTCCTTAATTGCTATCTTTTCCGACATCGGCGCGATATTAGCCCGACGTCATATTGGAGATGGCATATTCATGTCCGACTATTGACATCGGCGCAACATCACTTTTATGATAATTTGCCGACTTGTTTCATTGCTGTCAGTTCTGACATCGGCAGGAAACGTATTGATGTCATCATTGAGATGTCATATTCATGTCGGATCATTGACATCGGCTCAACATCAACTTAATGACTATTAGCCGACTTGATTCACTGCTGCCCATTCTGACGTCGTAGGATTTCGGTTTGACGTAAAAATTGAGATGTCCTATTCTTGTCTCATTACTAACATTGTCCCGACATTAATTTCACAACCATGACTGACCACTAACTGAATAATTGATGTTGGGTCGAAATCGCAAAATGACGTTTGGCCAGCATTAAAAAAACAAAAACGCCGCGCTGATGTTAGGCTAGCGGACATTTTAACCTCGCGCCCACATCATAATGTTATGTTGGTCCAATGTCATGAGTTGATGTTGGACCATTGTCAGAAATTGACGTATCACAAAATGACGTGGTGACGATGTTGGGCTGGCGGACATTTTAACGTCGAGCCCACATCAGAAATTGATATCTGTCCTATGTCAGGATTTGGTGTTGGGCCATTGTCGAAATTGACATTTGCCCGACATCACAAAATGATGTTGGGACAATGTTAGGCTAGCGGACATTTTAACCTCGCGCCCACATCATAATGTTATGTTGGTCCAATGTCATGAGTTGATGTTGGGCCATTGTCAGAAATTGACGTATCACAAAATGACGTGGTGACGATGTTGGGCTGGCGGACATTTTAACGTCGAGCCCACATCAGAATTTGATATCTGTCCTATGTCAGGATTTGGTGTTGGGCCATTGTCGGAAATTGACATTTGCACGACATCACAAAATGATGTTGGGACAATGTTAGGCTAGCGGACATTTTAACCTCGCGCCCACATCATAATGTTATGTTGGTCCAGTGTCATGAGTTGATGTTGGGCCATTGTCAGAAATTGACGTATCACAAAATGACGTGGTGACGATAATGGGCTGGTGGACATTTTAACGTCGAGCCCACATCAGAATTTGATATCTGTCCTATGTCAGGATTTGGTGTTGGGCCATTGTCGGAAATTGACATTTGCCCGACATCACAAAATGATGTTGGGACAATGTTAGGCTAGCGGACATTTTAACCTCGCGCCCACATCATAATGTTATGTTGGTCCAATGTCATGAGTTGATGTTGGGCCATTGTCAGAAATTGACGTATCACAAAATGACGTGGTGACGATGTTGGGCTGGCGGACATTTTAACGTCGAGCCCACAACAGAATTTGATATCTGTCCTATGTCAGGATTTGGTGTTGGGCCATTGTCGGAAATTGACATTTGCCCGACATCACAAAATGATGTTGGGACAATGTTAGGCTAGCGGACATTTTAACCTCGCGCCCACATCATAATGTTATGTTGGTCCAATGTCATGAGTTGATGTTGGGCCATTGTCAGAAATTGACGTATCACAAAATGACGTGGTTACGATGTTGGGCTGGCGGACATTTTAACGTCGAGCCCACATCAGAATTTGATATCTGTCCTATGTCAGGATTTGGTGTTGGGCCATTGTCGGAAATTGACATTTGCCCGACATCACAAAATGATGTTGGGACAATGTTAGGCTAGCGGACATTTTAACCTCGCGCCCACATCATAATGTTATGTTGGTCCAATGTCATGAGTTGATGTTGGGCCATTGTCAGAAATTGACGTATCACAAAATGACGTGGTTACGATGTTGGGCTGGCGGACATTTTAACCTCGAGCCAACCGCCATAAGCCGACATCCGGCCAACAACTTATGACATCGGCACGACGTCAGGTGGCTAGCTGGGGATGTCCCTTCCCTCCAGATTTTGTAAGGAGACGTGTTGTCCATTGACAACGGGACTTTCTGCAACGATAACTTTGAAATAGTAAATAAATCAGAATAATATTTCAGGGTATGAAACTATAACTTATTACGTACATCCTGCAGAAAACCCTATTCGATTTGCTTCAGTGGTCATGGAGAATGAGGATCTTTTGTCAATCATGTCATGTGTCCATTTTCGTTCATAACGCGTGAACAAGTCCATTTTCGTTCATAACGCGTGAACATAACGAAAATGGACACATGACATGATTGACAAAAGATCCTCTTTCTCCATGACTACTGAAGCAAATCGAATAGGGTTTTCTGCAAGATGTACGTAATAAATTATAGTTTCATACCCTGAAATATTATTCTGATTGATTTACTATTTTTTAAAGTTATCGTTGCAGAAAGTTGTCAATGGACAACACGTCTCCTTAAAAAAAATCTGGAGGGAAGGGACATCTGATATGATTGACAAAAGATCCTAATTCTCCATGACCACTGAAGCAAATCGAATAGGGTTTTCTGCAAGACGTAGGTAATAAGTTATAGTTTCATACCCTGAAATATCATTCTGATTGATCTACTATCTTTACAGTTATCGTTGTAGTAGAATTAATATCAATCTCACTGCATGGGCTGGTGAGAACAAGTTGGAGAAGTAACGAGTATTGTGTTAGCATATCTTTAAATATTTCGAACTTGAAATTGGAGAGGATTACAAACAAAGCAATGAACTGCATAAAATACTACTTTCATGTCATGCCTCGCAAGGATCCAGCATATAATGAGGTCGAGTACTTTCGACAAAACATGTCTATGATAAAGGGTTTATTGGTTGGCTACAAAGACCTGAAACTCAAACACCCTATTTTACGACAGTACTCAAACCCAGATATAGAGGCAAAGCGTTTGCAGAGTCGTATGTGTCATTTATTTAAGAAACTAATATAACCATTTATTAAAATGAAACAAATAGTTGACAGTGGTATTCATAATCCAGTCTAATCCATGTGATCCTGTTTTAAAGGGATCTAGTAACTTTAATGACATGTGCAAAAAGTGATGAATTGTTGATAGTATTATATTGTTGTTATCTGAAATGTCCACTGGGTGTTGTATGAAAATGACAAGTTAAATTAGCAAAAATGCAAAGTGATATTCACTAACTCATTGCACTCACGTACACGGTTTTGACGTTCCAGTGTCTAATTTTATATCTAAACACTTTAATTGTAATTATCGTTTTAACAAAAGGGAAATCTGAGTTTATGAGTAAATACGAATACAACAAGGTATGAGGGGAATCGCTAGAAATCCAATTGGATTTTGAGGATTTGGACAATGGTACTAGGTCCCTATAAAACAAGCGGTGCATGGGCACGATAAGAACCTTCCACTTATTTTCTTAGCGGGAGTACAAGAGAGCTATACAGTACGGTATAATGGAGAACCTGCATTAGGCTTATTTTAATTTCACTTGGTTTAATTTATTTTCCTTTCATTTCATTAAATTTCATTCAATTGTTATTCATTTCATTTATATTTCCGTGTATAGGACATATCAATGGAAACACTATGTAAACGTTGGATGTTGGAATCTGCAGTGTTAATAACGGCCCATATGGAGACTTCAAAAGAAGAGCCATGAGAACAGAGATGTGATGGTGTTAAGTACCTACTCCTGAGCAGAATCACCAGAAGAGATGTACGTTATTCATTGCAATATTGATAACAACACTATTTAATACTAAAGTACATTGAATATCATCTTATTGACAAGTGACTAATCATTTATTCGAGTGTCATAAATCGTGATAAATTGTCATATCGAGAGTTTCATCTCGTGGTCCATACAATCAAACTTATCGCGAATAAGTTTCGATTTAAGTGTCATATTAAAAAAGACATATTTAATAGTTGACAAAGTTGACAGTGTTATTCATAATCCAGTCTAATACATGTGATCCTGTTTTCGAGTTTAGTTTCGATTTAAGTGTCGTATTAGAAACACATATTATTTAACAAAGTCACACAACCAGGACAATAACAAAGTACAGGGACAGCTTTCGATGCACATCCACGCGTCTTCTTCATCCTATACTGACTGCTTTCGATTGGCATTAGATAAGTCACGTGATGCTGCCGCCGGAAAGCGTCACTGACGTGAGTGACGTAAGTATTATTGTAAACTTGTTTGTCTTGTCAATGTTATGTTGTTTCCTGTGATATGATAGTTATGTTTGAACTTTTTTGAATTTCTTTCCACATGATTGGGCTGTAAATAGTGGACGTCATGAATATTGAGCATGAACTCCTAATGCATTTGTATTGATTACAATCATACGATTCTCTTAATAAAATACATTATGATGGGTATTTTCAGGGGTCCACATGTATGGCCGGATTCTAGCTAAGATAGGGGAGGAGTCTGGGGTGAAGAATTCTTAATTAGAGATCAGCTTATCCAAACAAGAACACTGTGACATGTCATGATTTCAGAACAGAAAGAGGGGTAATACCCCCACTATCCGTTAGCTACGCCTTTGTATAGGTCCGTGTGTATCACAATCGTTTTCAGCATATCGAGAAACATATAAATCGACACCCAGTAAAAATCAAACAACTCAGTCAATTCTATATTAAAACAGTAGCTGTTGGGCGGCCATCTTGCAATATAGAGGCCATGTTTGATTTTTACCATTATAGGTCCGTATGAATCTCAATCGTTTTCACCATTATTATCAAGAAACATGTTAATCTACACCAAGATTATTATAATCGGCCGCCTCAGTCAATTTCGTTATCAAAAAGTAACTTTTTGGCGGCCATCTTGGAAAATGGCCGCCATTTTGGATTTTCGCTTGTCTAAGTGTTTTTTTCTGCAAAGTGTCCCCAAGGTAGCCTGCATACTATTTTTGTTGCTTGCTTCAAACTCTGAACGATGTCCATGCCCCTTTACACTTAATATCTGATTTTGGGTTTGACGGTAGGACGGTCGAATTCTTCTCCTGAGTCTAAAATATCACCAAGCGTACAATCGTTGCCACTTAGCTGAATTGTTTTCACCAGAATTATGCCTCCATCTCATTGGCAGATGAAGGAATGGCAGTGGCGTATCCGGGTAGCTACAGAAGGGGGGGGGGGGGGCACGGGGTACACGTCCCCCATAATTAATTGGAAAACGAAAGTATTCGGGCTAATATCACCTCACAGTTGGAGCGATTTTTTTCCATCTTGATATATACGTGCGATTCGAGCTCAAATTCGATGACAAAATGAATAACATACACTAACAAAACAATCGAACAAACACATAATCAGAAACATGTAGATGAACCTGTAATACGGGGCACATACATAGTGCGATTTGCTGATTGATCGATTTGTATTTTCCTTAAAAAAAACACAACAATTAAGAATACGGGTATTTACAGTGCGATTTTTAACAAACGACTGGATGGCCCATTTTCAGGAGTGCTAACCTGACATTCCTGGGCCCCATTGCAGAAAGAGATGCAATCGATTGTAAAGTTGCAATTGATTGCAAGCAGGCCCGTAGCCAGGATCTTACAAGGGGAACGGGGGGGGGGGGGGGGGGGGGGGGCTGTGCGTCGCCAAAAATTGTTCGCTCGTGGTCGAGGCCGAGATCACTGGTTAAGTTGTATACTTATTTTTTTATTTATATATATATATTTTTTTTTTGGGGGGGGGGGGGTGGGTGGCCGGTGAGTTTGTACCCAACGCACCGCCCCAACCCCCTGGCTACGGGGCCTGTTGTAAGTCAGATCATGTGACTTACTGTGCAAATCTGGGTGGTTGAAATGCCCAAATGCTCTGACTTACAATTAATTATATCTCTCTCTGCAACGGGGGCCCACGTCTTCCACAGGGTTCAGTTTACAAAGTATATATACATGTATAGGCTTTTTTCATTGGCAAACTTTCGTTAAACTCATTATTTACATGAATCTTGTATTCTTGTTGACATTTGCATAAGGATGAATGGTTGATATAACGTGTATTGTGATTGATGTGATCTGATATATGTCTACTAATTATGCTATATAATGTGTTAAATTTCAAGTTAAATTGTTTGAAATATGGCTGAGTAAAGAGTGAACATGCTAGGTGATATTTTCTAACTGATTGCACTGACTTTGTACACAGTCATGAGTGGATCGTTTCCGAAAACTTAAATCGTAAATATCTTTTAACTAAAGAGGGGTGGGGGGGGGGGGGGTGGGGGCTGTTCCACGATCCTGTAATACGAATAAAACAGGGTATGAGATAAGCTCCAGATTTCTAATGAAATCGTGTGAATTCGGCCATGTTTACAAAAACAATGTCAAGGATTGCGCAAACAAAAACAGCGGTAAAACTGAGCACAGTAACACGGTGTGACGGAATATATCTCCAAGAAAATCCAAGATTCCGACAACAGAAATATTTCTTTACGCGTGCGAGTCCAGGACCATGAATGTAGACTCCCGTAGAAAGAAGCACACATGCCACTAATTAAAGATGACTGGAACAGGATCGCAGTCAAGGTCGCACGGTGTAATTCAGGCCTTTTCGACTTTAATGCAAAGTAGCGGAGGAAAGATGACGTCTTTTTTTCAGGAAAAAAAATCATGAACAATTCTTAAAGGGAATTCCACCCAGTAATGTGATTTTGCAATAAAATGAAGTGAATATGAAGAATCATGATCAGAAAATCTGAGCCAAAACGGGTAGAGCAATACAAAACAGTTATGACAGGATGAACTTTGCTCTGATTTTTATTGTCATTCGAAATTGCCTATCGATCGTGACGTCACTTTGTGAGCTGCAGCCATTTGACTTCTACATGGAACTTTTACAAAATTTAAATTATCTTAATAACAAAGCAAATTTATAAGCTTACAAATTCGAGAGAGGTTGGCCATGGATATTCTGCTATGAATTCGTGAAAACAAGCAGAATTAAATTAATTTTTAGCAACGAAAAATGAGAATAAAGTGTATTTGCATGTACTAAAGCCATGGCGAGTTGCTCGTCAATGATGTTACATAATGGCGGCAATTTTGAAATGATAGCTCATTACCACATGATGTTCAAATAGGTATAACTCTCGAGTTTCTTGTCCGATTTTGATCAAACTTTCACCAATTATGCCTCTTATTCTGCTTATTCAAATAGCGAATGGATTTATCAGGCCCAGAATACCCCTTTAAGTTCTTATTATCTGTATTTTTATGCTGGATATGGCATTAAGGTAATGCTATCTTCCATAATAAGCCCAAAATCTGGATAAATCTGGTAAATAATTACTTTTGTTGATTATTCAGTGCAAAGCATGCAGATCTGGAATCCTTAGGCAAGACTATTGAAAAATATGTATTCTATGTTCAAGGCTCTTTTTTGTTAATTTCCCACTGCATCAATTTTGTTTAAATTTTTTCTCTTGATAGATCTACCATGATACAGAGATATATCCAAAAATTAGGAAACTTCATGCGATCGTTTTAGTTTTTATCTTAGATTGAAATCATGGTTTTTAGTCTGTAAGTCTATGGGGATAATAATTACTACCGTGCATACACAGATGAGGAAGTAATACGTCCAATTATACAACACATCGGCCGATAAGAAGGTCTACTAAGGGGCCTTGCAAAGTTAAAGGGTACCACCACCAAAAAATAATATTCTTATCAAAGAAAAGTAACATCTTTAGTATTCCATTCCATCAACAAGTTCACAAAAATATGTTTCCTGAAAAGAAAACAAAATTGGAAACGCATCACCATTCTAAAGCATGGGTTCATGCGGTCTGAATGCGAAGACTGCGATGCGTGCGTTGAATTGCGATGTGTGTGCAGAGCGAACGAATCGCTCGGGAATCTATTGTCTACAAATGTACGCGTGAATAGCATTGGCGCACTCGCAAATGGTTGACCCGTATGGAACCAGGAAATAGCAGTGGTTCCGTAAGTGGTGGAAATTAATTGCTTTGTTTATGAATTACACAACCCTTTGCAAAATGTTGGGTATCTATTTGATATCACAAAAAGGTACCAAAACATATAATAATGTGTTGTTCCTTGCCTGGTGGTCCCCTTTAAAGGGGTAGTTTAGTTTGGGTAGGCTGAACTTTAGTAGCCAAAACCTGCACAGTAACATTATAAACTAATAGTTATAACTCCACCATGCTCGAAAGGTATACACAATTACAAACGACTAAGTAAAAAGCCTTTTTTTTTGTTTTCAATGATA
This sequence comes from Echinarachnius parma, assembly GCA_037951105.1. Taxonomy (NCBI): domain Eukaryota; kingdom Metazoa; phylum Echinodermata; class Echinoidea; order Clypeasteroida; family Echinarachniidae; genus Echinarachnius; species Echinarachnius parma. The sequence continues at coordinate 1,903 of JBAMJV010002377.1, read as the reverse complement.
TTTATTTTATTCATTGCTCAAAATAAAATAACAATAAGAGAAATCAGTACATAATAATCAGTATACGTATTTTCATATCTTAACATAATCATGTAAAATATAATTTTAAATTTACATCTCAATGATACAAACAAAGTTGTATTGTTGTACATCAAATAAAGCAGAGCATGAACATAAAAAAGGGGGAAAATAGGGGAAAACTCTTTTCCCCTCAAAGAACACACTATACAAGTGCTTACATACACACACACGCGTGTACACACCCACACACCCATCCACAGAAAACATGCCTACATCTGGTGAGAATCTCGACCATTATGTCCGCCTTATCCGTTTTATTGCTTCTGTTTGCCTTCCTTATTCTAAATTGTCCCACTTTCTAAAATGATACGTTAGTGTACCACGGTCCCCAGCTAATTTCTTCTCCGCCTTTCTATTTTCTAATAATCTTTTCTTAATCTCCAAAGCAGTTGGTGGTTTATTTCTATCTTTACTATCTATAAATATCATGTATTTTACCAAAATTATTATATGATTTAATAACTGTTCCTTCCCTATATTTAACTCAACTATTCCTACATGAATATCTTTCCAATTTATATTTCTAATCTCTACTAAATTAATAAATTTCCACACGCTCCCCAAATTGGTTTAACTTTCTGACAAAGAAAAAAAAACAAATGCTCGTAAGTTTCTTCATATTTACCACCAAAAGAACATAAATTACTATCAACCATTTAAATGTATATAAATGTAATTTAGTATATAAATATTATAAAGAATTTTAAATTGAAATTCTCGAAGCTTACTATTCAAAGTGCATTTTCTAAGTCTTGATAATATTAATTGTATGTCTTTTCCATTAATATTATAAATCTGCTCTAAATTTCGTTCTGCATATGATTTTTCTACTTTTGTACTCAATAAAAAAGTATATATAATTTTTGAAGTAACCTTATCTAACATATATTCCTTTTCAAAAATTAAAAGGTTCATATCTAATTCCCTATCTATATTTAAAGGGATAGTTGAGTTCTGGTAAGGAGAGTACAGTTTGGGTGAAACTGAATTTTAGTAACCAAACCTGCATCATTACATTACCAAACTAATAGTTATAACTAGAAAGGAACACAAAATTACAAATGACGTAGTAAAGATCATGTTATCATTCAAAAAGAGCCGTTAAAACGTAAGAGGGCGCTCTCTAAACACTCATCGGTTTCAACCATTTTGAATAAAATATTGTGCATGTGATGTTTTGTTGAAATAGTAATTAGATAGAGAAATAACCAACAACTATTTAAATACCTATTTTGTAACTTTTTGAAAGGAGGAAGCATTTTTTTGAATTTTTAACGGCTGGTTCAAATTCTCTAATAAACCGGGGCCCCGGCTTTATTACAAATTGTTATATTTATGGATATTTCAGCCGTCTCTGAACCGATTTTGATCAAACAAAGATGATTTTATTATTTGAATATTATGCTCTTTCAAATTTTACACTCAGTTTTCATTACCTCACAAAAAAAAAGTAGTCTAGCGCACTCTCTACCAAAACTCAACTATCCCTTTAAGTGAATATTTTTATTCAAAAATTGTTTCCATGAAGGGGTAATGCCAAGAAAAATACGTTGTATTTCCATAATCTCTAAACTATTTAAACCTTTTCTTTGAAATTCCTCATTTGATTTTATATTGCCTTCCCATCAACAATATGATGCAACCTATACATATTCTTTTTAAATAACTGTACATTGAAAGGAACATGTCCATCAATATAAACAAATATATTATTATAAATAATTTCATTCCTTTTAAAAGTATTTTCTTTTAACAAAAATATTTTCGTGGCAATCCAAGCGTCCAACATGTCTCTATAAAAAGCTGGTAATGCTAATTTAAA